>CP092868.1:82824999-82894458 GCA_030710605.1 Cordylochernes scorpioides
GTTTATTTTTGTTTGTATATATGGTTGTATTTCTTTTTGTTTGGTTTTTCTTCTTCTCTCTTTCCTTATTACTTCTTGTATTCTAGTTTTTACTTTTGAAATATCTTCCTTTCCTAAATCCCGTAGAGGGGAATCATGTATAGGGCTGGATGCCCCAATAAAAAAAGGCTTATGTGTGTGTGTGATATTTAAACAATATATGAATAAAACAAAGCATCAATATAAATATAAAGAAACGCAACCCTTGATGCTTTGTTTATTCATATATAAATCTTACAGGGCTTTTTCAATTGATTTAAACAATAATACACAATGTATTTTTTTTTACAAAAAGGAGAAATATTTCTAACATAAATTAAACTTTATTTTTTAGCATGCAACCTGTAAGCTCGTGGGTAAGCCTCGTAGAGTACGCGCTCGCGCATGCCCCTCTGATACATCTGTATAAATGAATGCATTTGACAGTTCAGCCGTTCTAGACGCGGTCGAACGGGATAAAAAGTATTCTATGTCCGTCTGCTGGTTCTAGGCTACCTCTCCACCAATTTTCATCCAAATCGGTTAAGCCGTTTTTGAGTTATAAATACTCTAACAATTTTCACGACTTCCTTATTTATTTATTATATATATAAAAATGAAATGCGAAATCGATGTTTGTTATCGCATCACGCAAAATCTACTGACTCAATCATTATGGAATTTCGCATGTAGGTAGCTGAAGAATTTCGTTTAACATATAGGCTATTCAAAAAACTAAAAAAGTTAATGTGCTTTTTTAAAAAATAAAAAACCAAAAAGCGTTAGTTCCAGTCTTTTACCGCTAGGGCGCAGCACTGGTCGCGACGATAAATGAATTTGATTTTTTTAAAGCATCGGTGGTTCAGTGGTAGAATGCTCGCCTGCCACGCGGGCGGCCAGGGTTCGATTCCCGGCCAATGCATTTTTTTTTTAAACAATTTTTAAAACTCATTTATATTATATCTATATTAATAAAATGCAAATTTCATAAGTGGTGTTCGCTAAAAACTTTCGTTACAATGCATCAATTTCGACCAAATTTTCAACATTTATGTAAAACGAGATGGAGCAGGTTTTGCTTAACATCAAAATATTTTTCCTAACATTAACATGCGTAACTTCGGTGTTATCGATTAAATACAAAAAAAATCAACAGAGTTAATTTTATTTATATATAAATACAAAAAAAAAAATTCAACAGAGTTGATTTTTTTACATACTAGCTAATAATCTCAATCTAAAAAAAATATTCAAAACAAGCAATTTTAAGATAACACCATATGTAAAACAGTCGGCCAAGAAAACAACAACGATATTACATCTTTTCACATATTCACACACAATCTTGAATCATAATTAAAACTAATCTTTAACATTGTTTATTATATATTCATAATAATATTCGTTAGGCAAACTTTCACTCGGATAAAACCCGGGCGAAGCCGGGTACACATCCGCTAGTTATTATATATATATAGATATACAAGTTCTACAAGCAATTTGAATATTCTACGATAAAATGGTTTTCCGAAAATCATATCAGTGTTAGAGAGATCGAAAAAAAGTGGAAATGATCATAAATTGATTTAAATTAACGCACGCAAGGAAAGTATTGAGAAAGAAGTTGTATAGACGTGATAGGGAAATAATTGATTCTGAGTAGAAAGTCTATGAAGGAAGTGGCCGGTATGCCAGTGTTGTTGGGCCACCATTCTATTGGGCCAATATGGCCGATCTTACGTGATCTTGTCTATTATTTGGATGCTCCCACTACCACTCACCACATCTTCTAAGACATCATGTAGCAAGTAATTATCTCGCTCGTCCAAGGTGTTTTCTTTTAGTTCATTAATTATTTGTCTTCTTTCCCAACTCTATATATATTACCAAAGTTTTTTTTAATTAGCACATTTTTTTACCTAAAACATTTTATATCTTTATTTTTACAAAAAGAAAATCTATCTTTTCCCATCAGTTGCTGAAAAATTCCCGCTTTATATAATACTAGCTGAATGACCCGGGCAACGCCCGTGTTTTACCCTATTGAATGTTTTGATTCAAATACTATTTGTTACAATTATAAATTGGCGCCTTAAATAAATGCATATGTTAGTTAATAACTATAGCCTATGTGCTTTATCTGTCTATGTACTGTTGGCTTCCGTAGGCGTCTCTTACTGGGAAAAAGAAAGAGAGGATTCCATTTAGTTATTAAATAATATATGCATTTATTTAAGGAGCGACCCGCTCCAACACAATAGTTACAAAAACGAAAAAGCGAGTGGGGGGGGGGGGGGGGGCAAAGGTGGCGTGATCGTAGCCAACCAATAGGAGAGCGCCATTAAAAAAAAAAGCAAACGGTGACAGAGATGAAAAATTATTAAGAACGCATGACGCTCGTAACTGTATATAGAATTCTTATCTAAACAACACCTGTCTTTCTTTTAACTTCCCTGGCCTGGGAAATCTAATCTTTTTGATCAACCTTGGTTGCGTGCAGCACCTTGATACTTTGACAGAGTGCATTGCGACTTGTCTGCTTGCTACATTATTTTTGGGCTCAAAAATCATACACTTTGGTTAGTAGCTCGTAAAACCATATTCTATCTCTTTCTTTCCTCAACTCTTCTTAGAATTTGTTCATTTTAGAAATTCTCATTTGATGTTATCTTGCGGCCCTGTAGAGTGGTAACAGTGTTCTGAGAAATAGGTGAATATTTAACAAACAATGTTGGTGGGGCCATAAGTAGTTTATTTCACTGAGCCCGTCTTTGAGATCAAAGAAGAATGCAAACAATTCAAACTTGACGATTTTATGAGGAGAAATACTTTTTTTTTCCACATTAATATCCTCCCACACAATGGAATAATAATTGTTCTAAACATTTAAAAGGTATTCCTGAGAAAGTGGCGCATATTAAATTGAAAAAGACCATAATATCTGTATTTGGAAATTTAAAAGAAAGCCAACCTGTACCCATGTTCTTGACTATAATTCTAGTTGGCACGATTTCGGTTTTATAAGCTTTTACGGGATAGGGCGTCCTGGGATTTGCCAAGACGGTGTTTAAGATAGAGGGCTGTGTCCAGGTATTCCTTTTCAGATGGAAATTGGAGAAGTCAGAACGGCACGGGGCCATTATATCTGTGATACCAAACACTCCTACCTTACGGTCACGAGAGAAATATATATGCTCGATCATATATCTATTAAATTAATAATCTATAAATGTAAATAAATATTTTGTTAAATAAAATCTCTCGGCGAGGAATATATAAAGGTTACCTTTCTCGTTAAAAAAAAACGTCAAAGCTGGACGCCATCTATTGACCGTCTCCGGTCCTGCTCTGGGAGCATGGTACAACTTGGGTTCCAACTGTCGTCGAGTAACGTTTAAATATATTTCCTGAATAGAATGTGTCTTACATCTTGAGTGGCAAGTCCAAAATTGCTTGTGAGTGAGCGAAGTAGGTAAATGAACGGAACTCTGGCAGTTGTTGGTAGACATGTAGTGTACTTATATCACAAGTAGTTACTACTTACCACGGCCTGGTACCACACCTGTAGACATGTGATGTACTTACAGTCCACTCACTAAGGCCAGATACAACATGTGTAGACATGTGTTGTACTCTTAGAGTCTACCCCCCATCAATATATATATATATGGTAATTTAAGCCAACAACCCCATATTGTATATAACTTATAACAATATTTTCATGTTGTATAATAGAAACACATCTGTAAATGATTATACGCATGATTGACATGTGTCATTACATCATCATATGTATTGTACTTTGTACAAACTGAGGATAAATAAATAAAACTCTGTAATAGATTAAGAGTTGAGCTGAAGCAAGAGATAGAACTCATAACGTCTAAAATCGAGATGGATTTAGAATTCCCACAACAAGGTCTAAAAATGGAAACTGCCTCGGCGCCAGTGTCCAATTTCACACGTGATCCACCCTCGTGTGCATCTGTTGAAATGCAACACTCCCTTTCTCAGAAAAGGTATATAAAGCCCCCGTCTTAACCTATAAATACAGTTACTTGACAGTCACTTCACCATCTGCGTGAGCCCTCGTCGGTTGTACCCCAGGTCCACTTCATCCACCATGTAGACCAGTAAGAACTCTTCTATCTCCATCTTTCGCTCCTAGCTCAACTTTTATCTGTTCACGGAACTTTCTCAGTGCAACTGTGTCTTCGTTTTTTGTGTGGACATTCCCAAGCTTTCCACTCTGCCTCGACCACGATTGCCTGTACTCTGTGAGAACTTTTAAAGGTCTTACAAGGTGCAGAGAGGTACTGGAAAACACCCCGTCCTGACTGTTCCTCTCGGTTAACACAGTATAGCGAGAGTCAACAGGATCTCATCACATTTCAAGTCGACAGGATTCTACAAGAGGCTACCAGACCTCATCACATATACATTACAGTGTCGCGGCGAGATAAAGCCACGAGGAAGAGATAAAACGAATGTCGGAACTTAGAATGATAAGAAGCTGTTAATTAGTAAGTAATCTAGCTTATGTAAGTTTGGTGTCTGGATTAGCAGCGGTCCCTTGACTGCTGCCATGGACATTACTGAAGGTGACTAGATATACCTAGTTGATTGGATTTCTCATCATTCCAAGTACATGGGGCCATGTAATAGGTGAGTGTTTATGACTGCCGATCCTGTAAGTGCACTAAGAGTAAAAGTTGACTTAAATTAGCACTACTATCTTTTTATTTGTATAAATAACTAGTTATGTTGACATATATAACACTTTTTTTGCAAATTGTTATTTTTCTCGTAAAGATAGAGGCTGCCTGGCCGGCATTCATAGTTTTTCAAATTAAAGATACTTCGGCCAGTAAATATTTTTTATTGTCTCGACGTTTCGACAAAAATCTTTTGTCCTCGTCAGGAGCGAACAAAAGATTTTTGTCGAAACGTCGAGATAATAAAAAATATTTACTGGCCGAAGTATCTTCAATTTGAAGAATTTTGTTTTTTTGTATGTAATTAAAAGTCAGAGATATAAGTCAATTTTTCCTTTTCTCGAAATTTTCTATATAAAACTTATAACCAAAGTGCCGTAGCTAAGTGCGGCCCACTGAGTTTCAAAGACTACTAAAGTTAAGCAAAAATGGGTATTTATACTGATAAACATTTCAGAATTGATAATATGGATGATATTGATGCTTTTCAAATTAGAATGTTTTAGGTATGTTTAAATCAAACCAATTAATGAAAATAGTTTAGAGTGCTAGAAAGAATGCAAATTTAACAAAGGTAAAGGGGCAACATTAATTGATGTGGCATAAGTAAAACAAATATATATATGAAGACAAAAGTCGCCTCTCCCGTCAAAATAGACGTCTAGGCTAGACACCATCTATTGACCACCGCCGCAAACTAGGGGCCTTGGGTCGGTGACAAAGCAACAGCACCAGCTCTAGGTGGACACTTTTCAGTTGCCAAAGCTAGTGTTGTGGCTTTGTCACCGACCCAAGACCGCTAGTTTGCGGCGATGGGCAATAAATGGCGTCTAGCTTTGACGTCTATTTTGACGGGAGAGGCGAACTTTGTCTTTTTAGATCAATATCCTCCCGGATTTTTTCCATCTATATATATATATATATGAAAAATAATAAAAATATATAAAAGGTCAGTGTTGATATTAAAAATAAAAGGGACATTCCCTGACTGCTCACATGGGCATTTTAGATGGCAGAGCGCCTCTTCTAAGACCAAAAATAGATACAGCCTGCACCACTATTTCGAAAACCAACAGCCCGAGACGCGTATGTGGTTGGAATTTCTTGATATATCAAGAAAATGGGTTGGCAAAATATTATGGAGCAACCAAGATCAATGCTTGGTTGATTTTTGTTTAACTGGATGGCGCTCTGCCAACTAAAAATGCTCATGGTCAGGAAAGGCTCATTTTATTTTTAATATCAACACCTGACCTTTTTTATATTTTATCACATGTTCAGCGTTTTCAAAAAACTTGGCCTTAACTATCCTTTTCTTGATTTATAGCCGGTGGTTCAGCGTCAAAAAAAGCGAAATGTGTTTTGGATGCCAAAGGGATCCTGTTAATTGATTACCTTGAAAATGCAGAACTAATTTACGCGAATATTACTCTAACCTTCTTGACCAGCTGGATGTCAAAATTTGCGAGAAAAGAGGTCTGACTTGAGGAAGAAAAAATCGCCTTTCACCAGGCCAACGCACCTGCTCACAAAAGTGTGCTGGTAATGTGAAAATTGCGGGATATGAGGTACGATTTTCTTGGCCATCCCCCTATTCTTCTGATTTGGCCCCCTCAGACATACATATCTTCCCACACTTAAAGGAATTTGTTTCTGGAAAGCGCTTCGCGAATGAAGAAGTTGAGAGGGCTGAATATTTTAACAGCCTTCCAGACTCTCAGGACTTCCAGTAAGGAATACTGATATTGGAGAAACGCTGGACCAAGTGTGTTGAAGTCAAGGGAGGCTATGTCGAGTAATGAAATATTTTTTTAAACTGAAAATTAGAGTCTTTGATTATCAGGCCCAAAACCTTTCACCTTATCCTCGTATAATTAGGTATTTATATTCCCAGAAAATATTTTATAACTTTATATTCATCTGATTTTCCTTCAGTAAGGATGTTAAGACCATTATATACTTTGTGTTTTGTTTATACCGAGTTATTCCTATCATTGAAAATTCATTAGAAAGAATGAAAATTATATTCTATAAAAGAATTCTAAGTCGAGATACTTTATAACCAAGTCCATTGTTACATTAGATTCCTTGTGTTGGAAGTAAGGTTTGTTAGTAGCAGAGATGGCGTGCGTAGAGCTTGCTTTGATTTCTTGTTTTGTGTCAATTCTAGTGTGTCACAGTGTCGTTTCCGTGGTCCCGTTTGTATGGTACAGGGTTTGATGGTTAGTTAGAAGTAGTTACGTGTAGTTTACAGAGTGTATAGCTTCTATGGGACAGTGTTGTGGGGAGTTTATCTTTATGGAAGGGTTAGGGCATATTATAAGGGTGGGGCGTAGGAAGTGGTTATTTTTTTTAGAGTTTTTTCAAAATTCATCTTTTTAAAGATTATTAAAAAAAAATTGACATTAATATATTCTATAGATATGAGGAACCCTAAAAATCTTTGTAACTTACTGTGGATTTCTGTTGGACGAACTTTGTTCCTGTAAGGTTCAACATTTGGCCGGTTGATGCGTATGAAAGTTTGCCTTCATAGGTGGCATACAAGCCTGACATCTGATTGAATCAACTGTTCACATTGGAGTAAGACATTTTTCCAGAGATTTGATCATTATGATTTACCACTGATAAAAATATATAGGATCTCTCAAGATATATTTATAGCAGTAGGAACTGAATTATTAGTTTGATGATTTGAATTATAATATTTTCAAAAAATATTTTTGAAAATGACAAAATTTAAAAGGAAAAAAATCAACAAAAGAGAGTCAAAAGAGGTCTCACGCAATTCTGGCCTTAAATACCCGTTTCATGATTTTTCAGGATGCCTGAATGATAAGTTTTTTGGGCGTTGAGGTACAGTTTGAACCACGCTGACGAGGGCCAAACAGCCCGAAACGCGTACGTGGTTAGCTTTTCTTGGTTAATCAAGAATGGATATTTGGCCAATTCTAGAATAATTAAAAATCAATGAATAGTTAATATTTATTCCGATAGATGGCGCAAGCCATCAGAAACCTTCAGTTGCTTGATAAGGAGATGTCTTTTTATTAAAAAAGGAGAGGAGGATAATTATATATTAAGGGTGTCAATTGTTACACAAAAAAAAAGGCTGTAACAACTTTAAGCATCGGCAGTTATAGGCTATAGAAAATTAACAATTAAAATAATTTTATTGGCATCTTGTCAATACATTCAAGGTACATAGAGTCTGCACTATTTAAAAAAGTAATATGCATTATATATATATACACTATGTACAATGAATATGGCGCCTCTGCCAGCGCTGCAGAGTTTGGTGTAGAATCGCCAGTGGGTCTCCAGCGACATATGCGCCATAGATGCGACAAAAAAGAAAGAAAGAGAGTTCTATTGCAGGAAAAGAGCTTATGATAGAGCTATGATTAAGAGAGAAATTAGAAAATTTAATTTTCTACAATTCAAAATATCTTATTGGCACTTAGTCAATTCAGAGAAAATATAGCCACACATCAACCAATGATTTATTTAACTCCCGACATTTCAGTGACTCCCTGTCACTCTCTTCAGGGGAATAATTGTTTTGAATCCTGGTTCTACTTTTATACATTCACGATTTTCTGAAATATATGTAAAGTGTCACATATTTGCATTTACATATATATAGAAATTAATAAGAGCTTGAAAATAAAAAGAAAAATTAGCAAATTAAAAGATTGAAAATATAATTTTAATTATTTAAATGATAATTTTATTAAATTGAACACTTTATTTTTCGATATTTTATATAATTTAAAGTTTTATTTCTGATTTCTCATAGCTCTGGTTTTAATATTTTGACGGTAATGTTGTGGCGTCGTTTGCGTATCTTCTGTTCCCCGGATATACAATCCTATATATGTAAATACGACAAATATTTTTATAATTTTATATTTTCAATCTATTAATTTGCAAAATTATATAAATTTTTAAGCTCTTATTTATATTATGATGCATTAGCGCGACATCTGTTATGAAAATTCAAAACTATTATAGACGCGTATGTTTCTTTATAAAAATTAAACAATTTATACTTCCCTTACTGATTAAACTGGCGAAACCGCTTGGAGGGTTCACCACCGATGAATCAGGCCCTCCCATTAATTGTTCCATTGCAGTAAGGGCAGTAGAAATTGTTTAAGTTTTAAAAGAATCATACGTGTTTATAATAGTTTCGAAATTATTTATATTATATTGTTACAACAATATATAAATATACTAGCGGATGTGTACCCGGCTTCGCCCGGGTTTTATCCGAGTGAAAGTTTGCCTAACGAATATTATTGATAATAATTTCACGGAACACACAGAATATTATGATAAAGATATACTACATGATCTTAGCCAAAAGGCCGAGAAAGGATATTTTATATATAGAGATGACCTGGCTTCGTGTGTCTTCTGCTCGAGTGAACGTTTCGCTGGTAGAATTTTGTTCCTGCCTACAAAAAAATATTATCTGGTTTCGCCCGTGGTCTGCTTTAGTGAATATTCCCCTGAAGAATTTTGCTTATGTCAATCAAGCATGATACAGCAATATTGTCATAATCATTTCTGACTAAAAAAATATTGTTGCTCAGTACTTGGGTAATTATACTTTTTCTTGGTTAAAAGTGCGACAAAAAACTCTTCCAGATTTAACTCTCTGTCCTGTTCAAATTTCAGCGAGATTAGTTACATATTGAGGGCGTGGATAGCCGACAAACACACACACATATCTACTTATATACAAGGTGCGTTCATTAATTTCCAGGACTGGTTAAAAAATAAAATAAATAAAAAGCTGAAGAAAAATTGTTATACAGAGTTGAATATTGGACATTCGACCACACCTGATTGAAAGCACGAGTCTCGTGGCGCACGCGCCGATCTAAAAATAGAACAAAACAACTTCCTTGTAAGGTTCGCATTTCTAATTTTAAAATTGCCATTTCGTAGAGCAGAGAATCTGCATTAAGTTTTGTTTTAAATTGAAAAAAAGTTCTACTGAGACGTATGAATTGATTAAAAAAGCTTTTGGCGATGCAGCTTTATCCCGTCCAAGAACTTTTGAATGGTTTTCACGCTTCCAAAAAGGTCGGGAAAAGGTAAACGATGATCAGCATACTGGGCGTCCAAGATCATTACGTTGCGAGGAAAACAAGCTCAAAATAAAAGGAATTAATTAAATCTAAGAGAAGGATTTCTATTAAAGACTATCTTCAGAGACTGGACTATCTGTAGAACTGTGTCATCAAATAGTAACAAGAGATTTGGACATGATCCGGACGTCTTCAAAATTTGTTCCCCGGATTCTAACAGAGGAACAAAAGGAGGTTAGAATGGATGTCTGCAAAAACATGGTTGAAATGACTCGGACCGATCCAGAATGGATGCAAAAAAAAACATTACCAGGGATGAGACATGGGTGTATCAGCATGACCCGGAAACCAAACGTCAATCAAGCCAATGGATTGAAAGAGGGGAACCGAAACCCAAAAAGGCAAGATTAACAAAATCCAAAGTCAAGACATTGCTTGTTACATCTTTTGATATTAATGGTTTGGTTCACCATGAATTTATTCCTTTCGAACGTACAATTAATCAAGAGGTTTATTTGGGGATAATGAGGCGCTTAAGGGAGGCAGTGCGCCTTAAAAGACCTAAAAGATGGCAAAACAATGACTGGATACTTCACGTCGATAATGCGCGGCCGCACACAGCCCATGTTGATTTGCAGTTCTTGGCCAAGCATTCAACCATACAGATCCCTCATCCACCCTATTCCCCCGACTTAGTCCCCAATGACATTTTCCTCTATCCTAAATTGAAAATGAAGTTAAGAGGAAGGAAATTTGACAACGTTGATATGATACAAACTGAATTGAAGGCAACCTTGAGGAACCTCTCAAAAAGTGATTTTATCTCCTGCTCCGACAATTGGAAAAAAGATGGAACAGGTACATTGCGGCCAGGAGGGGCATATTTTGAAAAATATTAAATTAGTTTTTTTATTTGTTTTTTTTTTTCAAAGATACAGAGCAGTCCTGGAAATTAATGAACGCACCTTGTATTTGCCTAATTCTGTCTGTTTGTTTGTCTGAAGCTCACGGATGGAATGCGCGCCCATTGGCTGCCAGCAAACACGTGACCTCCCTGCCCGCTTCCCTCTAGACAACCCTGTTATCAGCTGTGTGATACATACACCTGTCTATAGCGGCCATTCTAGACAACCCCTGTTATCAGCAGTGTGTTACATCCACCTGTCTATACAGACCACCCTGTCTATAGCGGTCACTTTAGGCGACCCTGTTATCAGCAGTGTGATACATACACCTGTCTATACAGACCACCCTGTCATAGCGGTCACTCTAGGCAACCCTGTTATCAGCTGTGTGATACATCCACCTGTCTATACAGACCACCCTGTCTATAACGGCCACTCTAGACAACCCTGTTATCAGCTGTGTGATACATCCACCTGTCTATACAGACCACCCTGTCTATAGCGGCCACCCTAGACAACCCTGTTATCGGCTGTGTGATACATACACCTGTCTATACTGACCACCCCTGTCTATAGCGGCCACTCTAGACAACCCTGTTATCAGCTGTGTGATACATCCGCCTGTCTAACAGACCACCCTGTCTATAGCGACCACCCAAGACAACGTTTCTAAAATATATCGCGCTCGGGTAAACCCCGGGCGCTGCCCGGGCCATTCGTCTAGTATATATATATATGCTCCCGGCTTCGCCGTAAAAGTTTGCCTACCAAACATTTGTTGAAACGATTCTAGCAAACATCCAATCCCTACTGAATCTATACTTGTCTATAATCTCGATAATTTGAATTTTTCCCGGTCCCCTTGAAAAATATTCGATAAGTTGAATAAAATCAATATTTATTGGTCCACTCGGTAATTTGAAGTAGAAGGAATAGTATCTTGCCACAAACGAACATTGTAAGTAACTGTATTTAGTGAATGTACCCGGCTTCGCCTGGTTTTTACCTGAGTAAAAGTTTGCCTAACGGACATTTGTTAAAACGATTCTAGAAAACATCCAATCCACCAATATATAGATTTATAAACGTATATAAATATTGTTATATGGCGTTTTAAATATTTTTTTGAGAAACATAATTTTTTGAGAACATTTATTAAATTTTAAATAAGATATTTTCTTTAAATATATATTAATATTGAAATGAAAGTTTTCACGTCATCAGAATATTATATTACTAAATCCTCAAATTAAATATTAAATTTATTATACTTGGAACACATTTTAGCATTTTTATAATTTATAAATGTAATTTTACCAGATGCTGCGAGAGGCGCTGCTTGCGAGTGAAAATTTGCAAATAAAATTGGAACGAATATTTATTTCAAATCAAATTCAAACCAGAAACCTTCCCAGTAGTATAGTAAATAACTTCCTAAAGTTCCCGGGTATTGGATAATCTTATCTTTTAAAAACATTCATTGTGTAAACAAACTACGTGTAAAAATATTAACCAATCAAATTCATTTATCGTCGCGACCAGTGCTGCGCCAAGCGGTAAAAGGTTGGAACTAACGCTTTTTGGTTTTGAATTTAAAAAAAATCACAATTACATTTTTAGTTTTTTTGAATAGCCTATATGTTAAACAAAATCTTCAGCTACCTACATGCGAAATTTCATAATGATTGATTCTGTAGATTTTGCGCAACGCGATAACAAACATCGATTTTGAATTTCATTTTTATAGATATAAAGGAAAGGATGTAGTAACGTATTCGATCCTGTAGGATGACTGTAGTGTGTTGGTTAAATGCAGTCGTTGTGACCTCAATGTTCCGAGTGGTTTTAGGTGTGAATGTATTGCACCAAAGAACGAGACATGTTAGATGTCACCACGGAGATGTCGAGAGAGTGAGTGAAGCCGACATCGGTCGGGGAGAGATCTGTCTAGAGGGGTCTGTCAATCCTCATGTCTCCAAGCGGACTAATCTGTTTGAGTAAGAAAGGGGAACACCTGGGAACCCGACTTGTTTTTCGGACCTTTTTCCTCTACAGGCGCCGACTGTCACTCGCTCAGAATTTTATTTCTGTTACATTGGCAATTGCACTAAAACTATATAACACATGGGGATAAAGGTATATATTGGAATATATTACAACATATATGTAGTAATCTAGACCAAGCCGATGTGGAATGTACTGGGCAGTCGTGGTTGTGGGTGCGTGATGGGATTCCCGCACGGGGACAGCAAGGGACAGAGGCAGGTCTAGATGGTAGCTCCAAGAGGTAGAGGTAGACCACGGACGAAGGCAGTCGGAACCACGGGCGCCGCGGATGCCCTAAGCCTACGCGGATAGAAGGGGGGGGGGGGGGGGGGGGGGGGTGGAGAGTCCCGACCGACCGTATTACGGCGTCACTCTGAAAACAACTGCTTTGTCTAATTTCTGGGCCTTTTTATATTGGACACCCGCATATGGTGGTGAATCCTGATTGGCTACTGTAATAACGCCACTTTTTTGGCGCCGGGTTGTTTTCGTCTGGTCTACCTCGTCTGCCTCTTTGTTTTATTTGTCACTTCCATTGATACAAGGTCGATACATATTTTTATATAGATATGGGGTTATAATAAATATTAGAAGAAGGTTGTGATCTATCTAACTCAAAATATACTACAGAATGTGTCCCCGGTGATGAAGGTTTGGTTGGGGGAATGACATGTAATGAGTGATGACCTAATAAACCTATTATAAAAAAAATAAAATAATTAATTTGTATACAAATTAGTTAAAATTATTATTAAGCTACAAGTTAAAAAGAGAAAGATGTTGTAATGGTGGTGTATCAATGAAATAAAAATCAAGGTAATAAAAATAAAAACGCACAAAATGAATGATAAAAGATTAAGAGAAAGTATATAATACAAAATGGTAAATATGGTAAGATGAATCGTACAAGGAAAATAATATCTTATTGCATAAAAGATGAGACATAGAAAGTTGGAATCCTCTGATAAGTATAAGTAATTTTTCTGTAGAAGGGCTGTTTTCGCCCGAAAGCTTGAATCTTCATTAAAGTTTAAAAGAAAAGTATCCTCGTACGCTTCATATCCTTTACTTATAAAATATGAGAGGAAAAAATGAAGTTAGTTTATTGACTGAATGTATAATGTGACGCTAAGGTTGAAAAAGGGAAAGGGGGTATCTGAGCATGTTTCTGCAAAGTAGTATCCCAAGCATTCTGCAATGCAATGCGAACTTGTTTGAGTGAGGCATTGTTTTCATTAACAGAAGGCCTAAGATATTCCGTCTGCATCATTAGAGCAGACAGTGAAAAGAGGTGGGAAGATTGATGGAGGTAAAAGGGAGAGGTAGAGGTAAGAGGGATCCCTGTTGTCCATAATGATTGTGTCCGGTTGAATTATGAAAAAAAAAAGTGAAAATTTGAAAAAATGGTGAATTGAAATGATGAGTCGGGCGATGAGAAAAAAAAAAAAAAGATCGCGCTGGTAATCCTGAACTCACTATTGGGAATGGTATAGCGAGGAAGGATTGTTCCAGTCGGATTAATCAATGAAAAAAAAATGTTCGGCGAACTGGAATCCTTGGAAGGTAGTTGGAGGTTTGAAGGATGCGGAAAAGGGGAGGTGGATGTAAGAGATTTATTGCTGTCAATTTTGATTGTGTCCGACTTGTGTGGTGAAAAGAAAAAGTTGAAAAATGAAAAAATGATGAGCCGGACGATGAGAGAAAAAATAAATCTAATGGGGTCTCCTGAGCTCACTATTGGGAATGATATAGCGAGGAAGGGTTTTCTAGTTAGTTTAATCAATAAAAACAAAAAAAAATGGCTAACGAACAATAATCTCTTGATGGATGTAAAAAGTTGGGAGGAAAGGTTCATAGGATAGAGTTAGAGGTTGTAAGGGAAGCGTCAAAAATAACATTTTGAAAATCTATTAAGAAAAATAAAAATGATAAATGTTTTATCTGTTTAAGAAATATTATAAATATTGTTAGGTGTAGGTTTTTAAAATGGTGCCTAAAATAGTTGAAGTTGTAAAATTCTAAGTCTAAACATGATGAAAAAAAAAAAGAAAATAAAAATATTAAAGGAAATAATATATAAAAGGTTGATTGGTAGTTGATGGCATTAATGTTGATGATTAATAAACAAAATTATATTACCGATTGATATTTAAATGTTTTATCTACATCTGTAAGTTAAAAAACAAAGTTCCAACACCACAAAACTAGTAAAACTGTAAGTCTATTTACAAATAAACGAGAGAAAAGCTAGCAAATCTATTAAATGGGAAGTAATTTGGGGCACAAATTAGTTACTAGAATAAAAATAAAGATAAAGGGGAGTAGTGGTGACACACTGATATCATAATATAAAACTACAAAAAATATATAAGAGGAGTACATAGGAAGGATAAATTTAAAGTAAACACACACAATAGTGAAAGTAAATATTTGGGAAAGTTGGTATACTAGTTACAGTTTTTCGTTACTTAAGGTGCCTTGAGTATTTACAACATAATTTCAGGGATGTAATACAGGAAGGAGGAGAAGTAGAGATAATAAAAGTAAAATAAAATATAAAAGAAAATTGACTTAAGCAAAAGGTTCGCGATAGGTAGTGACGCAGTGAGGAATAAAGGAAGAAGGTCTGAATTGGGTTCTGCAAAGGACATCTCAGGAGTCCTGCCCTGCAATACGAGCTTAGAAGCGAAGTATTGTTTTCAGGGTTCAGCAATCTCAAGATGTTCTGTAAGTAGCATTAGATCAGATGGGCAAAAGGCGTGAAGATCGAAGGAGAGGTAGGTAATGGGAGAATATGGGAAAGAAAATTCTTCTGAGAGAGGTTGAAAAGAGATGGTGGCTCAAGAGCTGCGCTGCTGTCGGTGAATGAGCTCGACCAGATGAAAAATAAAATTAAACGAAAAATGAGTGGGCGCATCGTGCTGGTGATGGCCCTGGGTCGAGCGTTAGAGAAAAAAAAATCTCGCTGATTACCCAAGCTCTCCGTGT
This sequence comes from Cordylochernes scorpioides, assembly GCA_030710605.1. Taxonomy (NCBI): domain Eukaryota; kingdom Metazoa; phylum Arthropoda; class Arachnida; order Pseudoscorpiones; family Chernetidae; genus Cordylochernes; species Cordylochernes scorpioides. The sequence continues at coordinate 82,840,771 of CP092868.1, forward strand.
GGAGTTAACATGGGGAGGAAGAGTGTACCAGGTCGATGAATCATTAAAAAATAAAAATTAAAAAATGTTTACGAGCAGGAGTCTCAGGAACCGTTGAAGAGGTTAGAGGATGGAGGTAGATTGTGAAAACAGGGCTCGACTGTTGCCATTGATTGATTGAACCCGTTTTTGAGGGAAAAAAAATAAAATAAAGAATGCTGGGACGATGACCCGGGTATAAATAAAAAATAATAAGCCATGGATTTTCCTGAGCACACCATCAGGATGGGATGGCGAGGAAGGAGTAGTCCACTGGGACAAATCAATAAAAAAAGGTCGGCCAACAGGAACTCTGCGATGGACGAGGGGTTGTTAGAACGAAGGCATAGAAGGCCAATTAAATTATCAAGAGACGAGAGAAGTATGGAAGGCAGAGTTGGAAGGATCAAGATATAAGAAGGGACAGTTGGTATAAGGCGTCACTGTTAAAACAAAATTTTTAAGTTAAATTAGCTTAGACGTAGGCCATGGAAAATTAAAATAAATGATGTCAAAGAATATAAGGTTTCAGGTGATGTTTATATAGGTTGGCTAATGGTTTTAACTGTTTAGGGATGGAAGGAAAAGAAATATCTTAATGTAAAAGAAATATCCTAAAATATATGGATTGATTCTAAAATATAAAATGGCACACATCAAGGATCGTAAAAATATAAATGAATAAGATTTTAAAATGTAGTAAGTATTTAGGTTAGTGTGTTCCCCACGTGATGCAATGCTTATAAACGCAAATTAGACGAGGTTTGGAAAAGTCGAAAGTGGTAAATAAATTGAAATGCCATTATGATTTGTTTTTTTATTTTTCTTCTTAATTATAATTTCAGAGACGTCTCACATGAGAGAGAGAGAAAAAGGAAAACGAACTTATCAAAAGTAGTAAAATGTTCCAAATAAACTTATAATGGATATCTGAAGGTTTAGAGTGACGCAGTGGTAAAAAGAGGGGAAGTCTGAGTTGAATTTTGCAATGGCGTTCGGCAATGCAATACGTGCCTGTGTAAGTGAGGTATTGTTTTCATTGACCGAACTGCCAAGACTTTTCATAATCAACGTTAGATCAGACAGGGGGGAGGGGGGGGGGGTAGGTAAGTTGAAAGTGGAGAAATGGGAAAGATGGAGCCAAGAGTTGCCTGTTGACAATGATGATTGAGCTCGGATTAAAATTGAAAAAAATTAGTAATAAAATGGTAAAAATGATGGTTGTAATGATGATCCGAGCGTTGAGAAAAAAAAAACTCGAACTGGTCGCCTGAGCTCACTGTTGGGAAATGTACAGCGAGGAAGGTAGAGCCAGCTGGTTGAATCAAAATTTAAAAAAATAAAAGTTTGTATGGCGAGCAGGAGACTTGACTGCGGGAAATATGGAAGGTAAAGGGTACTGTTGCCAATGATGATTGAACAACCCGACATAGTTGAATGTAATGAATGATGTTGTCGGGTGATGGATAAAAAAAAAAGAAAGAATCTTTGGATTTCCTGAACTCGTTATCGGGAATTGTATACCGAGGAAGGATGGTCCAATAGATGAATTAATTAAAAAAAATGGGTGGCAACAGGAACCCTATGGGAGACTATGAGGTTGAGAGGAGATGGGTTAAGGAGGTGTGAGTAAGTGGTATAGGATGGGAAGATAGGATTGAGAGAGAGAGGCGTCAATATGAGAAAATAATAATAATCTAATAAAAAACAATGAAATCAGAAATAAGACGATCTTAAGGTATTTTCAAAAATATGTAAATGTAATATAAAAAAACTCAAATGATGTTTAAAAAGCTTGAATTTGTGAAGTTTTAGAATCTATATATGCTGACAGATAAAAAATTGTCGAATAGTAATGATTCAAAAGATTGCTGATGGTTGAATATTCTAAGATATAATGAGCAATGACAATAATAACTATATAATAACGTTGGCTTGGATGGTTTATACTGGCTGAGTGGTTGAGGTATAGAAAAATAAAATGAAGACATATAGCATACAAATATAAAAAAGGTGATAGCTTGATGAATGGCATTGGCGAAGATGTTTGTTTTTGGGAGGACGGTAATATAATAGCTATTTATGTAACATGGATTGTTTGCCACTCAGTGGCGCCTGTGTACCAAATGTTTTTCTAAGAGTAAAGGTTATGGCATGGGTACAAAATTCGGTAGAGTTTCGTAAATAACAATTTAACACAGGCAGGAATGAAATGCAATGGGGTATGGAAATTTTATGGTATGATATTAGTTTTCGCATATTACATTTATAGTTGTATTTGTAATTGTGGGAAAAATGGGAGGCACATTTTGAGATGAGATGATTTAAAATTGATATTTATAAAAATACAAATCTAGAACTTAGTTTTAAAACTTTTAAATATTGAGAAATATCAATTTGAATAGTAATAGGTCAAGTAAAATAAAGAGCGTAATAAATTTAATTAATAATACTATGAAACTATTTTAGAGGCGTAATATTCTTTTTAAAATAAAACAATTTCTACTGTCCTTACTGCGGTGGAAAAATTAAAGGGAGGGCCTGGCTCATCAGTGGTGAACCCTCCCAGCGGTTTCGCCAGTTTAATCTACCATACCGCTGTTATATTGCATTTTTGGAACTTCCATTTATAGGTGACTGTTGTAAGACTCTTGGAATGGGCATTTTAGAAGAACTATGGACATAAGCTTTTAGGACAGCAGAATTAAATAAAAATTATAAATATATAATATGCTTCGAGCAATCGCTCTTCCGCAAATATCAAATTGTGTCTTTTATTATATTTTATTATATTTTAATAAAAGACACAATTTGATATTTGCGGAAGAGCGATTGCTCGAAGCATATTATATATTTATAATTATATTTAATTCTGCTGTCCTAAAAGCTTATGTCCATAGTTCTTCTAAAATGCCCATTCCAAGAGTCTTACAACAGTCACCTATAAATGGAAGTTCCAAAAATGCAATATAACAGCGGTATGGTAGATTAAACTGGCGAAACCGCTGGGAGGGTTCACCACCGATGAGCCAGGCCCTCCCTTTAATTTTTCCACCGCAGTAAGGACAGTAGAAATTGTTTTATTTTAAAAAGAATATTACGCCTCTAAAATAGTTTTATAATTCGATAACAGATGGCGCTCTAGTACATCGTAATAATACTATGGCCATAAATAAGGTACTAAAAAAAACACACAAATAAGTTTAGAAAATATGATTCGAGTAATTAAAATATAATATGATTTTTTTAAATAAAAAATTGAAATTAATAAATTGAAATTTAAAAGTTGCTTAAAATAAAGTAAAAATCGATAAATGAGGGTGTGCAAGATTTAAAATTTAAATTGAAATGATATAAAAATGGTAAAATAATGAACTTGATGGATTTATAATAATAATGTTATTGCTATTAAAATGGTATCGAATAATTAATTCAGAGCAAACGGAAAGTGTTACATTAAATAGTTCTATAGAGAAAATTCTCCTACCAGATGGATGTCTTAAATGGGTCTTGTGGAGTGGGTTGCGATGAAGTTTGGTGATCTTTTTTGCGGTGGTTACCATGGGACATCGTCGATGCTGGTTGGCGGGGCAATGCCAGGATTTCTCGATTAATCTTGTCTGCCTGTTCGAGCCGATGGAGGGATATGTTCGTGGCGCAGGAGATGTCGATGGGGGCGATGATGACCTTCTCGGCACGAGACACGGCTAGTCCCCGAATGGCGTCTGTTAGGTGGCTTACTCGGCCTTCGCAGTGGGGTTGCATGTTGGTGAGGGCATCCGCGAAGTAGTCGTCTCTGACCTCCGTCATCCTCTGCATGCTGCTGTCCTCAGTTATCCTGTCGACTTTAACGGGTTCTGTAGTAATCCCGACCAAGCCGATGTGGAATGTACTGGGCAGTCGTGGTTGTGGGTACGTGATGGGATTCCCGCACGGGGACAGCAAGGGACAGAGGCAGGTCTAGATGGTAGCTCCAAGAGGTAGAGGTAGACCACGGACGAAGGCAGTCGAACCACGGGCGCCGCGGATGTCCTAAGCCTACGCGGATAGAAGGGGGGTGAGAGTCCCGACCGACCGTATAACGGCGTCACTCTGAAAACAACTGCTTTGTCTAATTTCTGGGCCTTTTTATATTGGACGCCCGCATATGGTGGTAATTCCTGATTGGCTACTGTAATCACGCCACTTTTCTGGCGCCGGGTTGTTTTTGTCTGGTCTACCTCGTCTGCCTCTTTGTTTTATTTGTCACTTCCATTGTTACAAGGTCGATACATATTTTTATATAGATATGGGGTTATAATAAATATTAGAAGAAGGTTTTGATCTATCTAACTCAAAATATACTACATATATATATGCAAATACGTGACGCTTTACATCTATTTTAGAAAATGGTATATATATATAAGTAGAACTAGGATTCAAAATAATCATTACCCCGGAAAGAATGACAGGAAGTCACTGAAACGTCGGGAGTTAAATAAACTATTGGTTAATGTGGCTGTGTTTTTTCCGAATATTACTTCAAACCAACCAACGATCTTCGGAACCTAGTCAATTGTAACGAAATTTATTAAGAAATTAAACAAAGAAATTTGATATTATTTATAACTTGGTGATAAAATGTTTACATTTGTTCTTAGGGAGGAAAGCTCATATACCTTGAGAGAGTCCTCCTGCAGACAAGGACAGGATCAACCTGAGCCGCTTCAATGTTGAAATAAAACTTATATAGGCAACTCTTGGATGGTCAGGACGTCATCCTCCAGGCCTCGCCCGAAGACCCAGCCCTGTAAGTCAGGGGGCCGCTGGATCATGGTGAAGGCCTCCCATGTTTTGAAATCATTTTTTAATATTTAATAACTAGTTAAAATTAGAAAAGGCCTTTAAATATTGTTTTTGTGTAGTAGAAAACTGGAAACCTTAATGGTTCAACCGGTGTCAGGCCAGATTTCGTCAAAAACGAAACTGGCGACAGTTTCAACACCTCCGTTTGACTGTCATAAAATCCTTTAGACCTGAATATTTGCCTATTATCGGAATAATTTGCATATTCCACGTTCGAAACTATATCATTTCAAAGTTCCATTCGGCTTGGTCACATATGGAAACGTATCAAACCTATTATCTACACAGAATGAGGGGTGTATAGAAGTATAGTTGAGATAATAAAAAGCCGAAATAACAGGAAGTTGGATTTTTGTGTGTGTCTCGTCTGGCGGGAATTAGGTTGACACAAGATGGCACCGACACAATCATCGTCATCTGGTTGGAAATTAAATTTTGACCTAACATTCTCCGGAGTGCGACTTTTGTTTATTTTGTGCAAGGAGTTGGTTAAGAACAACATTGGAACATCTTATAGTACAGATAGGCTGAAGAGACTCATTTTAAAATCAACGTTTACTTGTGAACCCTCTTTATAAATTGAAAGATCTTTCTTTGAGGTAATATTTAGCTTTAAAATATATCCAAATATATCCCGGGGGGGGGGGGGGTTGGCTTATAATTTATTCTTCGAATATATTTAAAATATTTCATTAATTCCACTATCAACTGTATTCAGAAAAACATTTCAAAATTAACAAAGTTAGAGGTAAAATTGGCTTGTGTGATTTCACGGAGCGCATATTATAATGAGGATATAAGCTTATGTATATAGTTTTAATTAATTTTGACCAAGAGCGCTATCGTTGTTAAAAGGCGCCCCACTTTACAAACCAGTGGCTCGTTAGTTGATTTCCAGTTCGCATGCTAGGTTGTTAGCAGTTGTTTGTAACGCTAGAGGTTTGGCTTTGGAATAAACGTCTACTCGGTTTGCCTTCCTTATAGCCCTAGACCAGGGGTCGGCAAACTGCGGCTCGCCAGCCACATGCGGCTCTTTATATAGTTCCATACGTAATTTTTTAATGAAATTAAAGGGCTATAACAAGGTTAACGCAAAAAACTTCGGCAGTTTTACTGGTCATATATGCGGAATATATAGAAAACGAAGACTAAAACCCGGCTGATTTCACACTCGCCTTTTCAGTGATACGCTAACCTATGTACGGTGAATTCTGTGGCCACTGGACATGCATCGGACCTGGAGACTGTTGGGCTCTGCGCTGCCTGGAGTATAGGAGCTCCATCTATGCTTGCTTCCTGTGGTGAATCTATAGAAGACCGGTGGTCTTAATAAAATTATGTGTGTATGTGTGTATATGCGGAACATATAACGAAAAAAGGGGAAAGAGGTGAAGATATTTCGAGTAGAAAAGAGCTAAATAAAGACAGAACCTTGATAAAATATATTCAAACAAAACAATGGATAGAGAAAGTTTAGAAAAAAAAATTATTAATTAAAATTATAAATATATGTATATATATTTTGAAAATATATAGAGCAATCCATAAATAAATCTTTAAATAAAAAGGCATATATTGGATCAAAATATATTTTATTTTAACAATATTTCATTTGTCTGAACGTCAACTTTTATCAAGGTATTATAACATTTTAATGTGTGTCAACAACAAATGTGGCGATGAGTTTGTTGTTGGCACACATTAAAATATTATAACACCTTGATAAAGGTTGGCGTTCAGCCAACTGGGAATATTGGTAAAATAAATGATATTTTGATCTAATAAATGCCTTTTTATTAAACATAATATATATGTATATTATACATATATTAAACATTCTAATAATTTCACTGATATTTAACAAGTTGTCAGTAAAATTAAAGCGAGGCTGGTAGAGGCACACTGTGATTGGACTAACGATTGGGTATGTAAATAAAGAGACGGAATTATGCAAATTACAAACGGCCGAAGCGCTGTAGTTTGAAAAGATTTCTTCTAGCACACCCCGTTAATTTAATAGCGCGTCATTTGTTTTAATGGCTGGCGAAATTTGCATAAATCTATTCAATAACAGGTTGGAAATTTAATACGACCATGTGATATGGGAGTTTCTTTATATAGGCCCGCATTGGGCGAACAGAAGATAGTCCCAAATGTGAACATTGTAGTTAAATCTGGAATGGAAATTAAATTAAGGAGGTCTCCTATGGGTAGTTAGAGGGTTTTAGAAGTGTTTACTTGGAGAGAAAGTAGCATGAGTTCCATTACCATTATATAACCGTTAACTCGGAAAAATTATATTTGATTGAAATCTGGCGTCAAGTAACCAAGACTAAGTTTGAACAACCGTATTGAAAAAAAAACATTGAAAAACAATTATTGTTTCAAAGGCTCCGATTCCTACACAATCCCAACAACCCCAGTAATGAGAGCAAGTAATCTAAAAGGATCTCTCTGGCTACTTGTATGTGCACAGGTCAAACAGCTTTTTGCATGTCTTTACCTATATGTAGCCTACGGTATAAGCGGCCAGTAGGCCATATTCAGCATTATTATTTTCAAGGGATATAACAAGACACTGGAATTTAAAGTGGTAACTAAGGTTGAAGAGAGAGTGTGAGAAGTGGTGTTAAAAGAGTGGATAAATGTTTTAGAAATAAGGGGAGGAAAATACGAAGCTTTATACATAATTGCTTACCAGTGTTATCCTAGTTTAAAATATTATATTATAGGAGAGAGAGAGATTGAGATTCAAACTACTTTATTACAATGTCCATATAAGATTTTATAAGGTTAAATACAGAAATATATAAATACGATTATATATATATATATATATATAATGATAAATATTTGAATAAATAGATATAAATATATAAAATAATTTATAAATATACATATGGTAATTTACACCAACAACCCTATATTGTATAATACTTATAACAAAATTGTCATGTTGTATATAGAAACATATCTATAAATAATTATACGCATGATTGACATGTGTCATTGCATTACTATATGTAATGTACTTTGTACAAACTGAAGATAAATAAATAAAACTTTGTAATAGATTAAGAGCTAAGTTAAAGCAAGATTGAGAAGTTCAAAAGACGTCTAAAATCGAGAGAGAAATCCAACAACCCTAAAGAGAATTTGGCGAGTCGTTGCCATCAAGGTCAAAGGGTGCAGAATGCCGCAGACGTTCAAAGTCCAAATTCTCACATCTCCCCCCCCCCCTCCTCGGGAATGGTATATAAAAACCTCGGTTTTAGCCCAACGTAGATAGTCAGTCACTTCACCGTCGGCGTGTGCCCTTGTTGGTTGCAGCCAGGTCCACCTCATCGACCATGTTAAACAGTAAGAAACCTTCTTTCTCCATCTTGATCTTAGCATTATCTGTTCACGGAACTTTCCTACTACAACTGTGTCTCTTCGTTTTTTTGTGTGTGGACATTCCCAAGCTTTCCACTCTGCCTCGACCACGACTGCCTGTACTCTGTGAAAACTGTTAAAGGTCTTCCAAAGTGCAGAGAGGTACTGGAAAACTCTCCACCCCCTGACTGTCCCTCTCGGTTACTACAGGTTTGACCCTCAGTTACCACAGCTATAGCGAGAGTCTACAGGATGACCACAACGAAGGGGACCACAACGAAGAAGGTAAGAAGCCTGTCCAGATAGAAGCGACAAAGAGCAAAGATGGAGGAACAAACCCGCCAGTCCAACGAAACGACCAAGCAATCTTCCCCCAACGACACAGCCGAAGATCCCGCAAAATAAGCCGGTGAGAAGTTCCCCACCTTCGGCCTTACGACGCAACCATCTTCCAGGCGACATGCCGCCGTCATCAAACAGAAGTTACAAGCTTCTACAAGTCCTACATGGAACGTCTTCCACGTCAGCAGGACAACAACCAAAGACCAAGTCTGCTGACAGAAAAATCCTCAAAACTGTGAGTTTTAAATACCTACGTAATTTTCTCCTCATGCTCACCACTTGATTCTCCATAAATTTAATGCTTATTTTCACTGTAATCATTTTAAATCAATTTTTACAATTTTTATATCGTTTCAATTCAAATCTTGAATCTTTACAACCTCATTTATCAATTTTTACTTTATTTTAAGCAACTTATAAATTTTAATTCATTACTTTCAATATTACATTTAAAGAAAAAAATCATTATTTTTTTAATTACTCGAATCATAATTCTAAACTTATTTGTGTGTTCTTATTAATATCTTATTTTTATACCAAAACACCAACTTCTAAATCAAATACTTAAAACTTTGCAGAAATCATTGTTATGTTCACTATTGTATGTAAACACCACATTCACCTTTTTTTTCACTATCACGCCATTGCCCTTTTACAAGGATAATTTTCGCACTACCATATTCAACGATTTAAAAATATATTCAAATTTTAATAAACATAGGCGAAACGCATTTTATTAAATTGCAAAAATCGAAAGATACAATATCTTCAAAATCACAACTAGAAAAGTAACTGTCCTTCCCAAAACCAAGTTAAAATTCAACATAGTTTCACTCCCTCGTCCTTTCTTTTTACATGCATAATTATTAATCATCCACACATCTCTCTCAACAAACTACAACACACTCCCCATCACTTTCTCCAATTGGCCACCATCTATTAGCGCGCGACTTAGCAACAAATAAATCTCGAGCCACACAAGCTCCATATCGTCGCCACTAAACGTGCCACATCCACTAACATCCAAAATATCTCGATGTGTTTTGTACAACCACCACCCATGACTAGTTAATTTGTTATTCATGCTGAAACAGGTTAGATGCTGTACCAAAAACAAAGACTTCACTTGACACCTTTCCATTCAATTCACTCACTCGTGTCACACAGCGCATCACAACAATTTTTCTCACTTAACAGGCCACAAAGACGCCTTCATGCCTGTGACACGACTCACCCCAAAGAGTGTCCACGTCGAAAGTCGCACTTTTACTCACATCTAAACCTGACATCATTGAATAACATTTTTTCTAAGTCCGCAACAACGTCGAAACACAACACTTACAAACACCGAGAAAACTACATCTTTCAGATACACCATAAAACTGCCAACAAGCTTTCACCACTCTCAAAGGGAGTTTAACCAGTAAACCAGTACCCTAACGTATATGCAAACCCTCAGAACTGTACTACAACAAGGATTTCCAAAACGTCTGTTATCTGACAGAGCGCCCGCTTTTACCTCTGAAAAATTCCGTAAATTTCTAATAACACATGGTATACAACCCTTACTCACCACCAGCATTAACCCGCAAGCAAACGGTTTAATAGAACGCTTAAATGCCACCATTACAGGCAAGCTCAGACTAGCTTATATAGAAAATCCAAAAGCTTCCTGGACTCAACTAGTTAAACGCGTCACTCAGACGTATAATAACACACCCCATTCTGTCACAAGTTTTCCACCCACCTACTTAATGTTCAATGTTGTCCCCCCAGATCTAAGAACTCATCTTAACCCATACCCCGAAATAGCTAGAGCCAGAGAGATAGCAAGCTCTCGTACCTAAAATAAACATAAAAAAGATAAAGAAACATTTGATAAGCAGCACAGAACACCACATTTCGAAGTGAATGATCTAGTTTTGGTCAAAAATTATAGACAGCCCGAAACAGGTAAATTAACACCCTATTTTACTGGACCATATACAATAATTGAAATAATCTCACCCAATGTCGTTCGAATAGGTCGCCCCAATCAACCTCTCAATAGAGACAGTGACGCCATACATGTCAATAAATTAAAATATTACACAGAGAATGTTCTGTACATTACACCTCCACAAACCCGATTTATTCAAAACCCACAGCGAATGTCTCAAGATGTATATCTCAATGAATTCAATCATTTGACTCCAGATATCTTCGAGACGCTACTATTCCGAATTATACCGCCTCAAACTTCCCAGCCATTCCTACATTTATACATAAATCCAGATTTATTTAACATCGATCTTTTTTAAAACAAACCTCATGTAGCGACCAGAAAATTTCCCGTTAAATTCACAAACCTATTCTATCTACATACACTACAACAACCCATTTGGATCTGTATTACTTACTTACTTACTCTCTTTCACACAATATAATCTTTGAACCCACCAGATCCAAACTAGAGGAGAAAGAATTTAACGCTCGTGCGCTGTAGACAACCCCCATATCTCCCCCTTCAAAAACAATACACATCGCACCCCGGTCGTAAAAATGGACACCGCTATTTAACATACCAGAGGCCCCAGTGACGATAGACTAAATATTTCGAGACACCAAGCGGCGTCACTAAATCCATTGCCACCCTTCCCCCTTACTCGCCTCCAATAAATTAAGGCCGTGTGTCCTATACATTCTTTTATTCCACACATTTTACTAGTCGATATCTTAACCTAACTTTTAAACATTTAGATATTTGAATTTGAACAAGACCTACCTTAAATTGAACATTTTGATATTTTTATCCTGTGTAAATCTCTAAATTTTTCTACATATCAAACATTTTACATGTTAAATTGAGATCACAATACACAACATTTTAGTAACCAATCCAAGCAATAAATTGCGCTTCTCAATTTTCGATTTATAAAACCTACACACCACATTTGTAACTTCTTTTTAGAAGAAATACTAATCCTTCATCTACTCATTGTAATAATCTTTAACTATATTCTATTTTTGTATAAAATATATATATATTATATATTATATATATTTTATTTTTTACCTTTCAATTATATAATCCCTAATTTTTAATCCAATATTATTAAAAAATTCAATTTTACTTTTATTTTTCATAATAATATTCTAGTATTACAAAATATTTATTTGTAGTCAAAAATCACTTTAATTCTTCATTATCATTACTTGTATATAATACATGTTTGATTTTGTCCACTTAAACCTTATTTAACCACAATGATATTTCTATATTTTTATTCATTTTATATTTGTTTTTATACCTTTATAATAGGACAAATAATATCATTAACTATCGAGCATACAACAATCGTTTCTCTAACCACTTCAGTGTACTTTACACTACTATCTTTCTCAGCTAATGCTTCACATCAACGTAGAAAAACGACAGTACTGCTTGACAATTATTTTTGATTTCATAATTTCAACAAACTATTTGAACACAGTTCCCCAGTTTTAAAAATCCCAACCTCTGGCTTGAACATGTTTCAAAAGTTTATTTCAATCATCCACAGAGCACAAACACCAACGCATGCACAAAGCGTTCATAACTCACAATTTATTTTTAGCTCTAGCGGACCACAATCAACCTTTGATTTTAAGTCAAGTCAGATCACCTACTGTCGATACAACAATTCTACTTATAGCATGGTTCTCCATTTCACCCCTTTCAATCATATTATTGAACAACTTTTTCTTCAACAACTTTTCAACCCAATAACCCTACAATTGTAACAAAGCACTGTAACCTTATACAGGATCACAGGTGAAACATTGCCAGGTGGCCAAACGGAAAGGTTGAGTGAAACGACAGCTCTTGCTAGGTAATTTAATTTTTATGCTTTATCGCCGTACTTTATAAAATAGAGTTATTTTTGTTTTGATTGAAGTGATATTGGTGAATTTATATCATCATAATATGAGGCCAATTGTCATTCTTATCATAATTTATTTAAATTTGCAGCGAAACAAGCTTCACTCAACTTTTAACTATGCAAATTTTGATTCGTTTGAAAATTGTGCAAATTATAGTTTGGCAACGGATCTGGGTTATGCTAAGAATCTGAAATTCAAGATTCAGATCCAGTACAGAAGGCCAAATCTTGGATGCATAATTTTGATGTTATTACTGATATCTGGCATAGAGCAAAACCCGGGACCTAGGCCTACTAGGCAAACTACGCTCGAGTCATCTAAGGAAGATGATATTCGACAATTGATTGGTGCACTCTCGAATAAAATGGATGACTGGGGGGAGAAATTAGAGACAAGGTTACTTTCTATAGAGCAAGGAGTTGAGAAATTAAATCGACGCATACAACAACTGGAGAAAACACGTTAAAATATGTCTCGAAGAATTCGGAAAAGATCCAAGAAATTGAGAAAAGAATAGAATTCACGGAGATGAAAATGAGAGAAAGTAATTTAATTTTTTACGGAGTCGAAAAGAAAGAAAATGAAACAAGCGATGAATCTCTCGCAAAAATAAAACATAATTACGGATAATATGCAAATCTCCGAGAATATTAACATCCTTAAATGTCATCGATTGTCTAAAAGGCCGAGCGCACCCCTACTGGTTGAAATACCCAAATATGAAGACAGAATAAAATTATTCAGGAGTGCATTCAAGCTTAAGGAATCAAGGATTTACATAAATAAGGATTACACCTTAAAAGTTAGACAACAACGTCGATTGTTGATTAATAAAAGAAAAGAACTCTTGGCTAAAGGAATATCATCTAAACTTCGAGATAACAAGTTGATTGTTGGAAGTACTGTTTACCAAGTGATAAATGATAATATCATGAGTTCAGAAGGAACTGAGATATAGCAAACACACAGAAATGAACTGGAAGGATCACATGATATATCTTTTTACAGGCAAGAAAATATCATCATCAACCACATAAAGCTAATAGGAATGAAAAACTAAACTACTTGATCGAACAACTATTAAAACTTGGTCACAATTATGTAAAAATTATGTATTGGAATATCAATGGTTTCTTTAGAATAAATTCCGTTCCCCTTTCATTGATTATGTAAAGCAGTTTGAAAAATTTGCTATAACGGAAACTTAGTGCCAATTTATTCTAAAACTCGAGATCGAGGATTTTCAGGTTTACCAATCACTTGCTAGAAAAACCTTGGGTCAGGGAAGAAGCTCTGAAGACATCATTGTAGGAATTTATAACAAAAATAAACACATACTAGACAATGTTGAAGAGAAAAATAATTGGATTTCGGTTACTTAAAATGAAACCAAACTTAAATTCATTGCTGACTTGTATAACTTTTACGTATCTACCTCCTAACGAACTCTAACTAGAGAATATATATATTACGATCAAGATACACAATGGACTGGAGTATATTTTATACGGTGAACTAAGCATTCGCACCAACCACCTTGGAGACTTTCTTAACCTGCTGGATATCCCAGCTTTATTGTCGCGTAATCTTTCCTCAAGATATATAATAACATCTACCCATGTTAATATTTTAGTTCCCCAGCAACCCCTTTCCTGCTACTATCTCCCTTGTCACATTGTAAATAGCATTGCTGATTATTGTAACTATTGTATATACCCTCTTCTACTTAGAGAAGTTGTATAAGACCAAAAGGTCATAACAGGGACTTTTTTTGTTGTTACTACTGTTATTCTTGTATGTACCCTACATTTCTGTGCTTGGAGAATCCGTATAAGACTAAATTGTCTTAATAAAGCTTTTTGTTGTTGTTGTTGAAACATTGCCTAGGAAGACGCTCAAGTCAATATCCTCGCTTTGCACCTGGATCTTAGTATTTGATTGCATGTGTAATACCTACAATTGCATATTCTTTAACTCCTAACCCTTTCCAACGCCCGCCAACAATCTCTTAGAACATCATTTCATTTTTCTTATCATTATTTTTTTTTTATCAAACAAAGGTTTTATCTAAATTTCTCTTTTATAATGAATATCATAACTTTTAAATTAAACATAAGTTGTATTTTTCATTATTTGCAGATATATCCAAACAAAACATCTTTTTATAGCCCTTTTTAACCTTCACAGTTTAAATTAATGAAAATAAATTTTATTTACTTACCTGTGTTAGAGAGGCTTTACCCGTTTAAAACCCGGATAAACCCTTTCACTCCCGAGGCCCATCTATGGTAATTTAAACCAACAACCCTATATTGTATAATACTTATAACAAAATTGTCATGTTGTATATAGAAACACATCTATAAATAATTATACGCATGATTGACATGTGTCATTGCATCACCATATGTAATGTACTGGAGGATAAATAAATAAAACTATGTAATAAATTAAGAGCTGAGTTAAAGCAAGATTGAGAAGTTCAAAAAACTTCTAAAATCGAGAGAGAAATCCAACAACCCTAAAGAGAATTTGGCGAGTCGTTGCCATCAAGGTCAAAGGGTGCAGAATGCCGCAGACGTTCAAAGTCCAAATTCTCACATCTCCCCCCCCCCCCCCCCCCCCCCCCCCCCCCCTCCTCGGGAATGGTATATAAAAACCTCGGTTTTAGCCCAACTTAGATAGTCAGTCACTTCACCGTCGGCGTGAGCCCTTGTTGGTTGCAGCCAGGTCCACCTCATCGATCATGTAAAACAGTAAGAAACCTTCTTTCTCCATCTTGCTCTTAGCATTATCTGTTCACGGAACTTTCCTACTACAACTGTGTCTCTTCGTTTTTTGTGTGTGGACATTCCCAAGCTTTCCAGTCTGCCTCGACCACGACTGCCAGTACTCTGTGAAAACTGTTAAAGGTCTTCCAAAGTGCAGAGAGGTACTTGAAAACTCTCCACGCCCTGACTGTCCCTCTCGGTTACTCTAGGTTTGACCCTAAGTTACCACATACACACATATATATAAATATGTACAAGTTGTCATTGGTGGTGCCCACCGCGGGAAAGACTCTGCCACCGATGGACTGAGAGAGTTCTTTCCCACAGAGTGGGCAGGTCGATGAAGTAGCTGGCGTTTCCCACCTCAAGACCAAGATGGTACTTGTAGAGAGAGACAGAAAGAGAGAGATCAAACTCTTACTCTATGTTTACAGTGGATAAAGGGCTATATTGGCTGGTGTAACATAGTTATCTCTATATATATATATAAGTCAGTGTATGTATGTATGTGTGTTTGTTCCTATGTCGGCTATACACGTCCACAATACGTAACTAATCTGACTGAAATTTTAACAGTATATAGAGTAGAATCTAGAAAAACTTATAGTGGAAATTTCAGGTCTCTATCCCGAATATTCTTCGAGCTATTTGCAAAATGCGTTGCAAATTTGTCCTTTCGCGCGCAAGAAGCGCCTCTAGCGGTGAAGATGAGAGGTAATATCAGCTGACCTAATGTACATGTAAAACGTGTTCTAACAGGACATTGAGAAAAATCTGAAAGATATATTTGTCTGATTCTTAGCCAAGAAAATTTGAAATTGAAAGGTTCTGGGCAAAAATAGTTGTTTTTTTTAGTCAGAAAATGATGATAATATTGCTGTATTATGTTTGATTATTAGATACAAAATTATATCTGGAAAAATTCAAAAAAGCAGAGACCACGGGTGAAGTCAGTTCATTTTTAGAATGCAGGAACAAAATTCTAACAGAAAAACATTCATTCGAGCAGAATACACAAAGCCAGATCATCTCTATATAAAATATCGCTTCTCAGAAATAAAGTTTGGAGCGGGACACAAGAGTGACATCCACGGCGCCAATTTATAATTGTAACGAATAGTTTTTGAATAAAAACATTTAATCGGGTAAAACCCGGGCGTTGCCCGGGTAATTCGGCTAGTATACTATAAAGTGAACCTGAATCGTTGATGTAATATATAGCACAAAATCTAAAATATCGCTAAGGTTTACAATTTTGTATTTTATATAATTACTAGCGGACGTACCCGGCTTCGCCCGGGTTTTACCCGAGTAAAGGTTTGTCTAACGAATCTCTCGATAAAGTGAACATTTTTTCCCGGTCCCTTGAAAAATACTCGATAAGTTGAATAAAATCAATATTAATTGGTTCCCTCGGTAATTGGAAGTTAAAGGAATAGTATCTTGCCTTGGAATTGTATCATTATTCTTGTCTCAAATAAATTGCCGTGTCATCATGAATTTTGTCTTTCCTAATTTTCTACATTACAAAATCATCGTATCATCATGATAATATTTAGAGCAGATTGTTGAATTATAACAGATAAATTAGAATATTTTTCTTGATTATTTTTAGGCGAAAAGTTATTTCAAAAATTTATTTGCTAGAAACCTTCCCAGTACTATACGAAATAACTTCCCAAAGTTTCATGGCGTTCCAATGAGTGGTTTGGTCAGGCATAAAGGACAGACAGACACACATACATTCATTTATATATATACTAGCGGACGTACCCGGCTTCGCCCGAGGTTTAACCCGAGTAAAGGTTTGTCTAGCGAATATTTGTTAAAACAATTCTCTGAAAACTTATAAAAATATATATATATTTTGATAATTTGAAACTCGTAAATTTGAATCTCTCGATAAAGTGAACATTTTTTCCCGGTCCCTGTGTGCCGTGTCATCCTGAATTTTTTCTTTCCTAATTTTCTACATTAGAAAATCATAGTTTTATCTAGTGAACATTTTTTCCCGTGTCACATTGCCGTGTCATCCTGAGATAATCTTACTTTTGATAAATAATATTTAAGATAACAAACTTAATGATAAGAAAACCTGTTATCATCGTCACAATGGGGGCGCTGCTTGCGAGTTAAATCTACAAATCTGCAAATAACTCTAAGCATATTCAAGATATTCATGAAATTATTTTTCAAAAACCTTCCCGGTGATATACCTAATAATATCCCAAAATTTCACGGCGATTGGATGTATGGTTTTTGAATCTATAGAATACAGACAAACAGACAGACAGACAGACATTCAGACATTCAATTTTATATATATAGACTAGCGGATGTATCCAGCTTCGCCCGGGTTTCACCCGAGTAAAGGTTTGTATAACGAACATTTGTTAAAACAATTCTCTATAAACATATAAAAAATATAATAGATATATTTTGATAATTTGAAACTCGTAAATTTGAATCTCTCGATAAAGTGATCATTTTTTCCCGGTCCCTGTGTGCCGTGTCATCCTGAATTTTGTATTTTCTAATTTTCTACATTATAAAATAATCGTTTTATCTAGTGAACATTTTTCCCCGGTCCCTTAAAAAATACTCGATAAGTTGATTTCGATAATTTGAGAAACTCGTAAATTTGAATCTCTCGATAAAGTGATCATTTTTTCCGGTTTTACCCGAGTAAAGGTTTGTCTAACGAACATTTGTTGACACAATTCTCTATAAACATATAAAAAAATAATAGATATATTTTGATAATTTGAAACTCGTAAATTTGAATCTCTCGATAAAGTGATCATTTTTTCCCGGTCCCTGTGTGCCGTGTCATCCTGAATTTTGTCTTTCCTAATTTTCTACATTAGAAAATCATAGTTTTATCTAGTGAACATTTTTTCCCGTGTCACATTGCCGTGTCATCCTGAGATAATCTTACTTTTGATAAATAATATTTAAGATAACAAACTTAATGATAAGAAAACCTGTTATCATCGTCACAATGGGGGCACTGCTTGCGAGTTAAATCTACAAATCTGCAAATAACTCTAAGCATATTCAAGATATTCATGAAATTATTTTTCAAAAACCTTCCCGGTGATATACCTAATAATATTCCAAAATTTCACGGCGATTGGATGTATGGTTTTTGAATCTATAGAGTACAGACAAACAGACAGACAGACAGACATTCAGACATTCAATTTTATATATATAGACTAGCGGATGTATCCAGCTTCGCCCGGGTTTCACCCGAGTAAAGGTTTGTATAACGAACATTTGTTAAAACAATTCTCTATAAACATATAAAAAATATAATAGATATATTTTGATAATTTGAAACTCGTAAATTTGAATCTCTCGATAAAGTGATCATTTTTTCCCGGTCCCTGTGTGCCGTGTCATCCTGAATTTTGTATTTTCTAATTTTCTACATTACAAAATAATCGTTTTATCTAGTGAACATTTTTCCCCGGTCCCTTAAAAAATACTCGATAAGTTGATTTCGATAATTTGAAACTCGTAAATTTGAATCTCTCGATAAAGTGATCATTTTTTCCGGTTTTACCCGAGTAAAGGTTTGTCTAACGAACATTTGTTGACACAATTCTCTATAAACATATAAAAAAATAATAGATATATTTTGATAATTTGAAACTCGTAAATTTGAATCTCTCGATAAAGTGATCATTTTTTTCCCGGTCCCTGTGTGCCGTGGCATCCTGAATTTTGTATTTCCTAATTTTCTACATTACCAAATAATCGTTTTATCTAGTGAACATTTTTATCCTGGTCCCTTAAAAAATACTCGATAAGTTGATTTCGATAATTTGAAACTCGTAAATTTGAATCTCTCGATAAAGTGATCATTTTTTCCCGGTCCCTGTGTGCCGTGTCATCCTGAATTTTGTATTTTCTAATTTTCTACATTACAAAATAATCGTTTTATCTAGTGAACATTTTTCCCCGGTCCCTTAAAAAATACTCGATAAGTTGATTTCGATAATTTGAAACTCGTAAATTTGAATCTCTCGATAAAGTGATCATTTTTTCCGGTTTTACCCGAGTAAAGGTTTGTCTAACGAACATTTGTTGACACAATTCTCTATAAACATATAAAAAAATAATAGATATATTTTGATAATTTGAAACTCGTAAATTTGAATCTCTCGATAAAGTGATCATTTTTTTCCCGGTCCCTGTGTGCCGTGGCATCCTGAATTTTGTATTTCCTAATTTTCTACATTACAAAATAATCGTTTTATCTAGTGAACATTTTTTTCCTGGTCCCTTAAAAAATACTCGATAAGTTGATTTCGATAATTTGAAACTCGTAAATTTGAATCTCTCGATAAAGTGATCATTTTTTCCCGGTCCCTGTGTGCCGTGTCATCCTGAATTTTGTCTTTCCTAATTTTCTGCATTACAAAATCATCGTTTTATCTAGTGAACATTTTTTCCCGGTCCCTTGAAAAATACTCGATGAGTTGAATAAAATCATGGTCGTTTATGGAAGATGGACGTAGCTGTGTCACCAACTCTGCCCCCGCGCGCCAGGACCTCTTGATCCCTCTGATTGGTCGGTGGGAACTTGGACTGTCAAACTGGCCGGCGGCCGGACGATTACATTTTCTCGACGGGGGGGGGGGGGGGGGGGGGGCAGACCTAAGCCTATCTCCGTCGCAAGGTGGCGCTGCTTGCGAGTTAAAGCTACAAATCTGCAAATAACTCTAAGGATATTAAAGATATTCAAGAAATTATTTTTCGAAAACCTTTCCGGGGATATGCCTAATAATATCCCAAAATTTCACGGCGATTGGATGTATGATTTTTGATTCTATAGAGAACACACACACAGACATTCATTTATATATATATATATATAGATACACAAGAGCCGGTCAATAAGTAATGCACACAATGACCAATAGAAAAATATTTAATAATTTATCATCATGAAAATAATGTTTTCTAATCAAATAAATATTCCATTTTTCATATATGCATACATAATTAATATATCTTTGGTATTTTTTCAGATATTGAGGCTGAAGTAAACACAAGAAAATCCGACAACGGTCGGCGATGGAGTTCCTATTTAAGACATTTCAGTCATTGTGATTCACTCGAAGTTGAAGTCCTTGTATGGAAACAAAGTCATTAGTTGAAGCATAATACAATGATTGATTCAGAGATTCCAGACGGATGATTTTGATATTAGATTTAATATTATTATATGATATTTGATATATTATTTGATATCTTGATATAAAATATGTACAGAAGATAAAGATGGATATTTCGAATGATTTTAATATAGAGAAGACTCTTAGGAGTTCTTATATACAGAGGTTCGTTTTGTAGAATGTCAATAGGAAGGTTATTATCAATTGTGCATTATTCATTGACTTGTATTATAACGAAATATTGTAGATGAGAGCGTGGCGCTGTGACATCGACAGAACAAAAAAGGGAAGGATCCAGGCCATATCGCGTTGTGACATCAAGAGTAACGCGGTCCAGGTCACATGATGCTGTGATATCAACAATGGAGTGGCCCAGGTCACATGACTCTGTGCCATCAACAGTACCAACAGTGGAGTGGTCATGACCACATCACTTTTTGACGCCAACAATGTAGTGGCCCAGGCCACATCTTGCTGTGTCATCAACTGTAGAGTGGTCCAGACCACATCACTTTGTGACACAAACAATGAAGTGGCCCAGGCCACACCACGCTGGGACATAAACAATGGAGTGGCCCAGGTCACATCACTCTGTGACATCAACAGTACCAACAGTGGAGTGGCCCTGGCCATATCACCTTCTGACACTAACAGTGGAATAGTCCAGACCACATCACGCTGTGGCATCAACAATGGAGTGGCCCAGGCCACATCACGCTGTGACATCAACTGTAGAGTGGTCCAGGTCACATGACGCTGTGACATCAACAATGGAGTGGCCCAGGCCACACCACGATGTGACATCAACAGCGGAGAAATCTAGGCCACATCGCGCTGTGACACCAACAGTGGCGTGGTCCAGGCCACATGACGCTGTGACAGGGAAAACGAGCACATCCAATTAGGGCTCGGAGCAGCGGTAATAGAAGTGAAGGAGAAAAATGATATTTTCAAATCTGGGCATCGATTCCTCTCAGCGCTCGTTGCCTAGCAACATGACGTCGTAGAGGTACGAGCACCTGATTGGATGGCGGCGGCTTCTTCGCCCTTCTAAACTCCTATTTCCTCCTCCTTCTCCATCCCCAGGTACAGCAGGGAATGGAGGCCAGCTCAGTACACAGCTACTTGCATATCCGCAGATCCAACTAGGGTTGAGACATACATACACATGGATACACATCTACTCCTCCAATTGGTCGCGCAATAAAATCCGCTTTGAATATTGACGGAATTTTCCAATATAAAATGTAGTCAGTTTGATTATCGAGTATGGAGATTGCTTTACGTGCGCATAGAAGGAATCCAAATACGTATATAAAGATTTCCTTTTCTTTTTAATGGGTACGTTGAATGGCTGTGCCGAATGTAGCACAGGATGAAATTCTGGGAAACCTACAGAACTGGAAATGCAAAGGATATTGAGATTTAGGTGTCAAAAGAAAATGTGCTCAATGTACACCAAAATGTTTCCAATTTTGGAATAATGTTTCATCATTACGCGACAAGCCCATACCTATATAATTAAGAGCAATCAATTTCGAACAGTGCCTTGCTAAAATAAAATTAGAACGCTATGGATAAACAGACCTCTAGGAGCAAGACATTCAGTTATATCAGAATCTGAGAAATATTTCTTGATTTGTCATAGGTCCTTTGGAATTATTCTCCTTTTAATACCCATGTGGCGTTATCACAGCTGTGTATGAACAGATGTTTCTCATATCAGCCCCATGTTAAAGATAAATTTCAGCGGTCTACCATCTGAAAATGAGAATTTTCAGATTAAAAATACTTTCCACTTCAACTCTTCCCCAATCAGTGATTTGTCACACATACTTCATCTATCAAAAGATACCTTAAAAGAGACTGATAGGAAATCCTCCAGGACTGTTAACCCTCTTTTCCGTGAATATTTCTTTTTTTTTTTGACATTCAATACAACGAAAACTCTTCCTAACAAATATATTTTCTAGGTACCTTCAGTTCCATTACAACTATTTTGTCATTACATTTTGATCATAAATGTTAGCAAGTACCAACAGGTAATTTTGTGTGATTAACTTCTAATAAATAGACGTTGTGTTCCTAGAGATATAAAGAAATAAAATTAGCGTCGTTATTTCCTCATTCTCTTAGACAACGAACACTTTCGATAAGGAAGTATTTTATGTTCTTTTTCAATTTTGACGATATCCCTCATGTTGTATTGTTTTATACTTAGTTTAGAGAAACGTTTATAAATTTACTATACTACTTCACTTTGATAATTTTAATGTTCTGATTTGATGGGGAAATTCGCGAAGTATTCAAAACCAGTTGAAAGGCTAACCCCGAATGAAGATAATAGGTTCAGACTTGAAGCTGTATAAACTCTGTGTAAGCTGTCAATTTGTTTAATTTGGTATTCTCGTATCGAATGAAGAATTCCGGTCTTTTCGCCCATTAAGCAATCGCCTGAGGAAACTTGCCTTTTTTTTTAGAAGTTTTTATCCGAAGCCTTAGGCTGAAGTCTTCCTTTATTCATTGGTTCTCAACCGTATAGCTTGGTCCTTAAAGTTGGCTGATGAGGCATACGAGGTTTCTCTGGTATATTTGCATATAATACCTTGTAGAATATGTTGATGGTGTCATAATCTTTTGACGGATCAATGTCAGTATTAATAAGCCTGTTCTTTCTACTGGATTGTCTACTAGTCGATCCTGATCTTGTGCCATGATTCCTGAGTCGTGTCTTTCTTACAAATTGATGGAAATATTGTCAGAATTTTCCTGAAGAGGCTTACCATGAGGAAATATCGGTTTGGGAACATTTTCTTTCCTTATTGGACTCAGGTCTTTGTGTCGAAGAGAGAGGTTCCTGGCTGCACCATTGTAATTTATTCAAACTTCCATTTTACTTCTTCAAAGCAAATTAACATAGGGAATATCGTTAGGTTCCAAATCACTTAGAAGGGAATCCTCAAGTGATCTTAAATAATCAGTTTCTTTGGCTCATAGGAACATTTTAACATTATATGTTCATTAAAGGGTGAAAACCTTGTATCTGATAATGAAAATCATGGTATAGATAGGTAAAACTGTGTGTTGTAAATTGTGTACGCCATAGTACCTGTTTGAATTGGCATTGTGAAGCATCAGAGCCTCACTTTGTTATTTGTACTCACTGATGGATTTATACAAGAATCAGGCGATCACACGAAAACAATTATATTATTTGTGAATCCATGTATATTTAACAAAAATGTAGAAATAAAGAGTCACCAATATCTTGGCTCGCGCGCCAAGTAGCGAATGGTTTTAATTTGCATAAACATAGTGGAAATTGCCGAGCCGGCACAAGGGTTTACTTAGGTCGCTGTAATCCACTTCTAACTCTCGAGAGTTTAATCCGCTTTTTGGGAACTGCTGGCAGTTTTTGTGAGTTATTTATACACTTCAGTCCTCCCCACACTTAACTGTTGGGGCCACATATGCAAATAGCGTGCCTATGCCAACTTATATTTGTGTGACTATATAAGAAGGTATTGGGTCCCTATGTAGATGCTGTGTAATCGTGTAAATGTATATTAGGTTCTCACGTATATTGGATATCCATCTGTGTGAATAGGTGTATTGAAAACTCATGTAGATGGTTATTGTGTATATATGTAAATAGAAAATGTGTAACATATGAATAGGAATTTTGCGAGACTATGCAAATCAAGTCGCGCGATAGGGAATTAAGAGTCAGCCATTTCGCTCTCGGTGCAAAAATTCTCTAATTCTGATATCAATTAATGATACCATTTTAGTAGGGAAATACACTTATGCTCGTACTAGCACTCGGCGGTGTGGTTTCCCTTATACCAGCGGTTTGTAGGAGTGGTTTACCAATAATTATCTCAGATATAAAAATGATTCTAAATCTATACGATGATGTATCAAAATCTAAACCTCTAAGTACTATGTCAGTCTATGATAACAATGATATATGGAGCTTTGTCAGGGATTAACTCGAGGAGAACTGTTAGTTGCTTGGACAAAATTCGCATACTTTTGTAAAAGATTGTTGCATATTAGCTTATCGTCCATTGTCAACAAATCAACCAACGCCACACGCAGCTACGTATTCAATACAAAACTCTAATACATGGAGATTAGAAAATTTGCCGAAAATCGTTGCAAGAACAAAAGCCCAATTGTCAGGAGTGGCCAGCCGGTTGAAGTGACACATATTGTTCGGTATTGGCGCGACGCAAATATTCCAATATGTCACCTTGCCTCATTTACATATTCAATGTTGATACGAATGTAGTAAACTCTGTGTTTTTAGAATTTATTTACAAAATTTCATGTTCCAAAAGATAGTTATTGAAAGGCTCCACCTCCCTCTTGAGTGCCAAAACAAACTTTAGAAATCGATGCTGCTTTCGGTCTTCTGTATAATTTTTTGAACATCAAAAATTCCCATCCATTGGTTCTGAACTCTTGCTAAGTCAGGCCGACTTCACGAACCCCCTCCTGGAATCTTTAAAATTTATTAAAGAGAGCTTTTAATTGAGGAAGTAAGAGAGAAAAATAAATCTTTCTCTTCTCATATTAGGTCACGTATCATGATTGTCAACTCACTCCGGACCATATATACAGTTGCCCGGCCATCCTTGCAGCCCTCTATATGGCAGACATCAATCCAGAAGAGGACATCCATACGGCACCTCGGTTGGTCGGTATTGTGATCAGGGTGCACGGACCGATCTGGTCTGCTCCATGGACAAGACACCACCACCATCACGATTGTCATTGTAGGCAAAAGTTTAACAATGCGTATAGTAAAACTTCACCGCGACATTTAAGCATGTCAACCCACGATAGCTATAGGCTTGGGTTTGCGTGTATTGCAGAAACATGTTGCAGCATTTAGACTTCAAGGCTCCACTTACATTTACTGTTGCGTTTAGATTCGCGCAAGAATCGGACTGAACACATGAGAGAGTGCGATGGCCCAACTTTGTATTTCATCCGTATAATGAGGTCTCAAATCGCAAAGATATTTCAACGATTAAAAGCTTAATGAATTGGGAGTTAGGGAAAAACTAAAAACGGTAGGAAATTACAAGTCAAAATATCCATCCTGTCAAATATTTTAGAATAAAGGAAGATGAGAGATATCGACTCGGTATGTCGGATTATGTAAATAGGTGGAATTGTTGCATACTTTACATATTGACGTCCTATTTACATACCGTTTTAAGAGGATTACCCACAAACCGACAGTTTGGGGTTCGGCTATACCTGAGTATTATCTAGACTTAGGGTTGCTCGAAATACTTCAATTTGATCCCGATAGATGGCACAGTGTGCTTGGGATACCTAAGGCATGAACATATACGGCAGCGGGCCATCGGTTGATGGAAATATACTAGTTTAAGAAACCGATTTGAATAATAATACATATTTATGCAACAATATATAAAACTAGAGATAAATTATTTTCCATATAACTTCAACAGAACTACATCCTCCAAATAATCATTATAACCTTTCATAAGTTGGATAATCGCCTGAACAGTATGTATTATAAAAAGTACAAAATCGTGAAATGAAGAGTTTCTTGTAAGGTTTTTTATTTTGCCGAGCTTTCGAGCATTTCTTCTCTTCTACAGGAGTAAAAATGAGTCATTTTGACTCCCGTAGAAGGGCAGGAATACTCGAAAGCACGGCTGAATAAAAAAACCTTAAATGAAAATCCTTCCCCTCACGATTTTGTACTTATGATAATGATTACCTCTATTCTTAATTATATCCTTGTTTCCTCCACCCATTTCTTGGTTACATATTCTATGGAAATAAGGTGAGTGGTTAAAATAAAGATTGTCATGTCATCCTATGACGTTTGTGTTCCAGACAATATGTATTTTAAGTCAAACTAAAGATATATTAAGATGCGATGTGCGTGCGTCAGTACGGTCGTGCGTTATTGAAATAAATCAATAATGATGTGATATATATAGTCACAGATAGAATGATGGAATCATCATTAGCCACGTGACGTTATTGTCGTCTGCTTCTAAGGAAAAATAAAGTTGTGAATAGTTTCCTTGTGAAATTCTGAATTTTAATTATTTAATGGCGGCCCCTGTTCTGCTGTAATTATAATAGCGCCATGGATTATTCAACAGCCCTATGAGGGCACAATAATGTAACTCAATTTTTATATATTATTTTTTAAAATGTATACATAAGATAAATACATAAGATTCTATCTCTCTCTCTATAGTTATTTATATTGTATTAAATTCTAGTTATCAGAACTTCTGGTCATTATTTTCTCTACACGCACTTCATGTATTGTAAAAGTGCGGCAGAATGTTGTCCAGGAGCTAAAAAAGGACAGGTCCCTTTTCATAAATGTAATATAACAATACGCTTTATTAAAAGGTATTGGTGTTTTTCCGCAAATATATGAAAAAATAATACAAAATAATAAATATATATTATAATTTAAACCAACAACCCCATATTGTATATAACTTATAACAAGATTTTCATGTTGTATAATAGAAACACATCTGTAAATGATTATACGCATTATTGACATGTGTCATTACATCATCATATGTGATGTACTTTGTACAAACTGAGGATAAATAAATAAAACTCTGTGATAAAGAGTTGAGCTAAAGCAAAAGGTCAAAAGTCTATAATCGAGATAGAGTTAGAATTCTCACAACAAGGTCCAAAGATGGAAACTGCCACGGCGCCAGTTTAGAATTTCACCAGACGATCCACGCTCTTCACATCTGGTGAAATGCAATACTTCCTTTCTCAGAAAAGGTATATAAAGCCTCCGTCCTAGCCAAAAATACAGTTACTTCACCATCTGCGTGAGCCCCCGTCGGTTG
The DNA here is from genome assembly GCA_030710605.1 of Cordylochernes scorpioides. NCBI lineage: Eukaryota > Metazoa > Arthropoda > Arachnida > Pseudoscorpiones > Chernetidae > Cordylochernes > Cordylochernes scorpioides. The sequence continues at coordinate 82,868,095 of CP092868.1, forward strand.
TACCCCAGGACCACTTCATCCACCATGTAGACCAGTAAGAACTCTTCTATCTCTCCATCTTTCGCTCCTAGCTCAACTTTGATCTTTTCACGGAACTTTCCTAGTGAAACTGTGTCTTCGTTTTTTGAGTATGGACATTCCCAAGCTTTCCACTCTGCCTCGACCACGACTGCCTGTACTCTTGAGAACTGTTAAAGGTCTTACAAGGTGCAGAGAGGTACTGGAAAACTCTCCATCATGCCTGTTCCTCTCGGTTAACTCGGTTAACACAGTATAGCGAGAGTCAACAGAGACTCACACCATAGTTTAATTCGACCAAACCTCATCACATTTATAGTCGACAGGATTCTACAAGAGTCAACAGGAATTCATTACATATTAAGTCGACTGCATACCTCACCACAATTATAGCCGACAGGATGACCAAAACGAAGAATGACACAACGAAGAAGGTAAGAAGACTGTCCAGATAGAAGCGAGAAAGAGCAAAGAAGGAGGAACAAACCGGCCATTCCAACGAAACGACCAAGCAATCTCTCCCCCAACAAGAGATATTTACGGAAGACACGACGTCCCAAGGGAACTCCGCAGACCCGCTAACAGCTCGCCAACGCCAGGAGCAAGCTGACCACCCCCAACGACACAGTCGAAATTCCCGCAAGTCATGGAAATCGAGGAACAGAATGATGCAAACTTTGTGAGAAGTTCTCCACCTTCGACTTGACATCGTCGAGACAATGCTCAAAGCGACAAGCCGCAAACGTCTTTATAGAAGTTACAAGCTTCTACAAGCTCTACATGGAGCAACTTACACGACAGCAGGACGACCACCAAAGACCAAGTTTCCTGACTGAACAATTATCACACAATTTTAAGTTTAAAAAAAAAAACTTCCTTAACTTTATCCTCAAGTTCACAACTTGATTCCCCATAAATTTTGTATTTATATTTTCACTTTTAACATTTTAAAATCATTTTTTTCCTTTTTATATCATTTTTTATTCAATTTTTAAAACTTTCACACTCTCATTTATCAAATTCACTTTAATTTTCAATCAGATTATAAATTTCAAGTTATTACTCTCAATTTTACTTTAAACCTTTTTTTCATCATATCATAATTCAAAACCTCTTTTCGTATTTACAAAATTTCTAATTCATCATAATTCTAAACCTTTTTTTTTGTTTTTCATGATATCTTATTTTCATACCAAAATAGCAATATCTTAATCAAATGCTCAAATGTTAATCAAATGTTAAAATCATTGTCATAATTACCATTTTATGTAAGCGCATCAATTCAAAATATTCTTGTCACTATCACGACATTGCCCTTTTAAAATAATCATTTTAGCTACCATAATCAACGATTTAAAAAATATATTCAAATTTTAAATATAAATTAACATAAGTGAAACACATTTTATTTAATTGCAAAAATCGAAAGATACAATATTTTCAAAATCACAAATAGAAAAATAACTGTCCTTCCCCAAAACAAGTTAATATTCGAGGATAAATACACTCCCTCATCCTTTCCTTTTACATGCATATTTAATCATCAACAAATCTCTCTCAACAAACGTTACAACATCCCCACACAACACTATCTCCAATTGGCAACAATTTTTAGTGCGCGACTTAACACATGAATCCAATTTCGGGCGCGCGCGCCACACAAGCTCCATATCGTTCACTAAACGCGTAATTAAATTTTTCACATTGAACGTGCCACATCCACTAACAGCCAAAATATATCGATATGTATTCGTACAACCACCACCCATGATTTTAGTAAATTTGTTATTCATGGTGGAACAGGTTAGATATTGTACCAAACAACGGTGTCACGTGACACCTTTTGATTCACAATTTTCCACTTCGTGTCACAGCGCCACACCACAAAACCTTTTTACTTTTCAGGCCAAAGACGCCTTCATGCCTGTGACACATCTCACCCCAAAGCGTGTCCACGTCGAAAGGCGCACTTTCATCACACATCTAAACCTGACATCACTGAATAACATTTTTACTAAGTTTAAACAACTTCGAAAACACAACCACTTACGAACATCGAGAAAACTATATTTTCAAATAGGCAAGAAATATGCCAAACTCAACAAAAGAAAAAATCAGTTTCAAGTAAATGACAAAAATATAAAAAAACACCCCGCAAGAGTGACCGCCAGTAATAGGATCCCCCGAATCTATTTCAGTTACATTTCCCGTCCTCCCTCCCCTCACAAAGCTATCATCTTGACCGCTATCTTCATGATCGCCATTTTTTTTAAACACATGTTTCACACTAACCATTTAGGCTTTCTTACAAATCTCCCCAACGCCTTAATCACAACACACAACACACACACAACATACATTAAACATTTTACATGTTAATTGATATCACCAATTAAAACAACTTGTTTAAGTCTGATATAGACTTTATAACGGATAAGAGATATAATTATCTACATATCGCCTTTTTGGATAAACGAGAATATTGTTCAATTTTACACTACTTAACATTTATCTAATCATTATAATAATCTTTAATTATATTCTAATTTTTGTATAAAATCTTGAATGATTAATTTTATTTTTACCTCACAATTATATAATAAATTTTTAATCCAACATGATTTTCAATAAAAAAAAACTTTAATCAAATTTACTTTTATTTTTCATGATATTATTTTAGTATTGCAAAACATTTAATTGTTTCAATAATCCTTTTATTTTCTTAATTATTATATCTTTTATATATTACATGTTTGATTTTGTCCACTTTCACTTTTTTTACCCGCAATCATATTTCTATCTTTTTATTCACTATATTTTATATTTGTTTAAATAGCTTTATTAAATGACAATGTTTATCATCAATTATCGGGCACCTACAACAATCGTTTTCAACAATCATATTCTCTAACCACTTCCCTATACTTTTCATCACTATTTCAGCCATTGCTTCAAACCATCGTAGAAAAACGACAGTACTGCTTGATAATTTTTTCTTTTTGATTTCGTATTTCAACAAACTCTTTGAACACAGTTCCCCAGATTTAAAAATTGTCGTATTTTATTTTTCAATACTCTGTGTGAAAGCTAGATTTTGAATAGAAACTAACCGTGAAATGCAATACTTCCTTTCTCAGAAAAGGTATATAAACCTCCGTCCTAGCCAAAAATACAGTTACTTCACCATCTGCGTGAGCCCTCGTCGGTTGTACCCCAGGTCCACTTCATCCACCATGTAGACCAGTAACAATCGTTTCTCTAACCACTTCAGTGTACTTTTTACTACTATCTATTTCTCTCTCTCTCTTTGATTATTGCAGGGTTGACTGAAAGTGATGGAGATCTACAGCTTTTGAAGATTGTGCTATATTATTAATTTATATATATATATATATATACAGCATAACCTCTTCAATTCAATAGTTTTTCAATCAAACTATTTAATTTAAACAACTAATCCAACATTGACCTCAACCAGAAATCCTGATCCCTGATCAGAAAGAGCTACAGTAAAACCCCGCTAATACGAACCCTGGATATACGGAACCTTCCCTCATAACGAACCCACGCCGATTCCCAATTCCATTCCATTGAAAATACCATCGTTATAACGAACTTCGCGATTTTTAGAATAACGAACTACCCCTATAACGAACCTATTTCGGGTCCCAAAATGATAAAATCTATTAAAAATACTATGCTTATACCGAACTTAGAATTGTAATTTAAAAATATTTCTCTCTCTCTCTCTCAGCCATTGCTTCACATCAACGTAGAAAAACGACAGTACTGCTTGACAATTTTTTTTTTGATTTCGTAATTTCAACAAACTATTTAAACACAGTTCCCCAGATTTAAAAATCCCAACTTTGCCTTGAACACGTTTCAAAAGTTTATGTCAATCATCCTTAGAGCACAATCACTAACGCATGTACAAAGCGTTCACAACTCTCAATTTTTTTTAGCTCTAGCGGACCACAATCAACCTTTGATTTTAAGTCAAGACAGATCACCTACTGTCGATACAACAATTCTACTTATTGCATGGCTCCATTTCACCCCTTTCAATCATATTAATGAACAACCTTTTCTTCAACAACTTTTCAATTCAATAACCCTACAATTGTGACAAACCACTGTAACCTTATACAGGATCACAAGTGAAACATTGCCTAGGAAGACGCTCAAGTCTATATCCTCGTTTTGCACCTGGATCTAAGTATTTGGTTGCCTGTGTAATACTTACAATTGCATATTCTTTAACCCCTAACCCTTTCCAACGCCCGTCAACAATCTCTTAGAACATCATTTTATTTTTATCACTATTTTTTTTTATCAAACAAAGGTTTTATCTAAATTTCTCTTTTGTAATGAGTATCATAACTTCTAATTTAAACATAAGTTTTAAATTTTATAATTTTCAGATATATCCAAACAAAATATCTTGTTATAGCCCTTTTTAACCCTCACAGTTCAAATTAATCAAAAGAAAATTTAATTACTTACCTGTGTTAGAGAGGCTTTACCCGTTTAAACCCGGATAAACCCTTTCACTCCCCCGGGGCCCATCTATGGTAATTTAAACCAACAACCCTATATTGTATAATACTTATAAAAAGATTGTCATGTTTATATAGAAACACATCTATAAATAATTATACGCATGATTGACATGTGTCATTGCATCACCATATGTAATGTACTTTGTACAAACTGAGGATGAATAAATAAAACTATGTAATAGATTAAGAGCTGAGCTAAGAAAGAGATCGAGATAGAAATCCAACAACCCTAAAGAGGAATTTGGCAAGTCGTTGCCATCAAGGTCAAAGGGTGCAGAATAGCGCAGACACCCCACGCCCTTTGCACCCGTTCAAAGTCAAAATTCCCGCATGTCTCCCCCCTCGGCAAAGGTATATAAAACCTCGGTTTTAGCCGAAATCACAGTCACTTCACCATCGGCGTGAGACCTTGTCGGTTGTACCCAGGTCCACCTCATCGACCATGTAAAACAGTAAGAACTCTTCTATCTCCATCTTGCTCTTAGCTCGACTCCTATCTGTTCACGGAACTTTCCTACTACAGCCGTGTCTCTTCGTTTTTTGTGTGTGGACATTCCCAAGCTTTCCACTCTGCCTCGACCACGACTGCCTGTACTCTGTGAGAACTGTTAAAGGTCTTCCAAGGTGCAGAGAGGTACTGGAAAACTCTCCACGCCCTGACTGTCCCTCTCGGTTACTACTGGTTTGACCCTTGGTTACCACATATATATATATATAAATATTATGTATATTTTAAATTCAATCATTAAAAAAGAAACGCAATTTTTTCAGAAGTTGTTTTCAAAACTACATTGTGATATCAAGCTCGCTACGTTGAATTAGCGTTTCCAATAGTAAAAACTTTTCATTCCTTCTCAAGTATCATTTCTGCCAACTACGGAGGCCTAGGATGACTGCATGCATCTATACCAGGGGTCGGCAAACTGCGGCTTGCGAGCCACATGCGGCTCTTTGGATGTGAAGCTGGGGCTCTTCATATAGTTCCATACGTAAATATTATTCATGAGATTACAATTTAATTTTGGCAAGAAAAAAAATTGTGGCTCTTTAAAAGCTTTTATATTTTGTAAATTGTAATTTTTTACTCTTCCGACTCAAAGGTTTGCCGACCCCTGACCTATAGTAAAGTTGATTTAAATGGATATTTTATTTTACAAGTGGGAAGCCCAATCCAAATGAGTGAAGAACGAGTGGCCACCACCACTTATGTAATTAAAGCTGCATATTTACATAATGGCACCATACGAATATATAATTTCATATAGTCTTCAATTAATAATTTAAAAATATATATATTTTTATTAAACTATTTTAAAACAATGGATATTATAATAGTTAGTTATCATCATACTTCTTAGCCGCCTTCCTTTGTTTACCGTTGTATACCAGGTCTATTAGTATGAAACGCGAAAATGGGCGCCAGAGGCCGCTGTGCAACTTTATTTGAGCCGACGGTGGCGCTGTTGTAGGCGTTTTGTTCTTCGACTCACGTGGCATCAGCATACGTGCAGTTTTAGAAAAATTCAAATCGTGAAAAATTTCTGGAGCCCGTGGAAAATGGCGATTTCCGAGCCAAAAAGTGCCCATTTGCGGGAAGTTTTGTTGTTCGCCTTCAACTAGAAGAAAAGTGCCACTGAAGCCCACCGAATGCTCGAAGAAGTTTACAGCGACCACGCTCTGAGCAAATCGCAGTGTTACAGGTGGTTTAAAAAATTCCAAAGTGGCGATTTTGAACTAGATAATGAACCACAAGGAAAACCGCCCCAAAAGTTCGAGGACGCTGAACTGCAAGCTTTGTTGGATGAGGACAGTACCCAAATGCAGGAGAAACTCGCAAAACAGCTCCAGGTGTCTCAAGGTGCTGTTTCTCTACGTTTAAATAGCCTCGGAATAACCCAAAAGCTTTCCAAATGGGTCCCCCACGAGTTGAGCGAAAGGCAGCAATAACGGCGTCTGGTAACCAGTGAAGGGCTGCTCTCCAGGCATGAAAAGAAATCATTTTTGCACCGAATCGTAACTTCTGATGAGAAATGGATCCACTTCAGCAATCCTACGCGCCAAAAGTCGTGGGGCCTGCCCGGCCAATTTCCAAAACAGACGCCTAGGCCCAATCGCTTCGGAAAAAAGTCAATGCTTTGCATATGGTGGGACCAGACCGGCGTAGTATATTTCGAGCTCCTGAAACCTGGCAAAATGGTCAATACTAGTCGCTACGAACAACAAATGCACAGTTTGAGAGAGGCGTTGAATGAAAAAAGACCGGAATGGCGTGAAAAGCACAACAACCTGATACTGCAGCATGACAACGCTCCAGCTCACAACGCTACGGTGGTCAAAACACCATAAAAGATTTGGGCTGGGAACTCTAACCCCACCCGCCGTACTCACCAGACTTAGCGCCGTCGAACTACCACCTTTTCACATCTTTAGGACACGCCCTAAAAAAACAGGAATTTTCGAACTCAGACATACACCGAAAATGACTTGTTGACTGGTTCGACTCAAAAGGAATAGACATTTTCAGACAAGGAATTCGAAAATTGCCTGAAAAGTGGTCCGAGTGTATAGATAATCAGGGCAGTTACTTTGAATAAAAAAATTTTTGTTGTATGGAATTGGTGAACTTTTGAATTCACTGAAAATTTTCGCGTTGCATACTAATAGACCTGGTATAGAAAGTGGTTTTCTTTATTTTTACTTTGCAATCGCCATTATGTAATCTTAATCAATCCCCTGTAATAATTGTAAATGTAATAGAGAGAGAAAGCTATTACTAAAATAATAATTGACACTATAACACACAATATATTTATGTTGTAATACATTTTAATATATACTTGATATCCATATGTAATATAGTTATAGTGCAACAGCATAAATTGTAGACATAATTCAACTCGCCAGTCTGGCCATCATGCGACAAAAACGGAATAATAAAGTTTGAGTGACAGCCGGCGCCCAGACAGAAGAAAGGTCTCCGATTACACAGTCGGACCAACAAACATAGTTGGATTACAGACAGTTCCCCTCTGGCTCTAGAATAGATCAGACCCTCTCGACCGGCGCTGGCATCTCTCTCTCTCTCTCCCTCTCTGTGAGGTGATATCCAAAATGCCTCGTCCTTTTGTGCTATCCCTCTGACGCCTGAAACCACTCTGACCATTTTGGCCACCACGGCTGCATCTAACCTGCCTACCAGGACAATCAGGAGACAACCCATCATACCAAACTACAGGCATCCTACAGGATAAACTCATCACGACATTCAGTCGACAGGATCATTTACAATACAACATCTATTTTATTATATATACACATCATATATAATATTATATATATTATATAATATATTGAAAAAATAAATATCATTTTATGATACTACAACTAACAAGAGTAAGCTTTTTTAAGATTTTATTTTATGCCATTCAGGAATTTTTTACATATATGCATATAAAGATATATGCATTCATATATACATACAGACATTTATGTATGCATATATACATAGATTCATTTTTACATATATACCTACAGCATTCATACATATGTGCATACAAATATACATAAAGACATATATACTCACGGACATATCTATAGACATCAGGGTCCCCTACATCCTAATTAAAATAACCCCGGGGACCCCACATCTTTTTAATTAATTTGTGGATATTAAAAAAAATGTATCTCTCTCCGATAGCTTCCGCTAATTGCTAAAATGTAGCCGGTCCCCCGCTGTAATTAAAATATCGAAATTACTTCTCTCTCCCTATATACATATCTAATATTTAAGTAAAATAATAAAAAAAAAAATAAAAATCAAGCCATGCGGAGAAAAGAAAAATTAATAATACTCTACACTACTTTATCTGAAGATGGTATTTTATATAAATATATTTTAAAATTTTACATAAATACAAACCTACATGTAACCATTAGAACTTTATAGATATGATTTCAATTTACATATATCCTCTCAAACCTCGTTTATTTATTTATGCTTATGAGGTGATACAGCAACGTCTTTACAATAAGAGAGGAGACAAAATGAATCAAATCTAGAAAAAAGAAGTGAGGACTTCTCGGTCATTAAAGTCTGAGAGGCAAGGCCAAACCTCGTTAAGATGAATTAACGCCATCTTTCGATATAAAAAAAAAGCAAAAAAAAAAAATACGACAAAAATTATTTTGAAACAATAAATAGAAACAATGTATTTGATATAAAGATATTTTTAAATAAAATGAATGCATGCGAAGCTGGATGGAGGAATTTTATTGATGAACAAGGTGTTTGACCGAAATGATTTAAAGAAAAAAGGTTATTTTGATAAATGGCGATAGGAATATCTTGTTGTGGTACTTGATGGGAAGTTTATGGCCAAGTTTGTCTTCATTAACACTTTGAGGACAGACAATTCCGCAGTTGCATGGTCCACTGGGCCGTATGAAAATTGAGTGTTTTTTTATTTAATAAATAAAAACTCGTTTCAAAAATGCAATTTTCATTTTAATATAATCTATATACTTTGAAATAATAAATTCTACAGGTACATTAGGTCAGCTGATATCCCCCAACCCATTGATAGATAGACAAGAAGGGGCAAGATCCTGGATTTCGGGTCGGACGCCGGCGATTTTATATTTAACTAGCCGAATGACCCGGGCAATGCCCAGGTTTTACCCGATTAAATGTTTTTATTCAAATACTATTCGTTACAATTATAAATTGGCGCCGTGGATGTCACTTTTGTGAAACGTCCCGCTCCAAACTTTGTGTTTTTAAAATATAAAAATAAAAATGTACATTTTAACAACGATATTTGAAAATTATATTATTTTGATTTTCAAATACTATTCGTTTCAATTATAAATTGGTGCCGTGGATGTCACTCTTGTGAAACGTCCCGCTCCAAACTTTGTGTCTGAGAAGCGATATTTTTATAGAAAGATAATCTGGCTTTTGTTTTCTGCTCGAATGAATGTTTTTCTGTTAGAATATTGTTCCTGCATACTAAAAATGAACTGGCTTCACCCGTGGTCTCTGCTTTTTGATATTTTTCCCGATATAATTTTACATCTGATAATCAAACATGATACAGCAATATTGTCGTCATCATTTTCTGATAAAAAAACAACTATTTTTGCCCAGAACCTGTCAATTTCGAATTTTCTTGGCTAAAAATCCGTTAAATATCTCTTCCAGATTTTTCTCTATGTCCTGTTAAAACACCGTTTACATGTACATTAGGTCAGCTGATATTATCTCCCATCTTCACCGCTAGAGGCGCTGCTTGCGAGCGAAAAGGCAAATTTGTCACGCAATTTGCAAATAACTCGAAGAATATTCGGGATAGAGACCTGAAATTTTCACTATAAGTTTTTCCAGATTCTACTCTATATACTGTTAAAATTTCAGTCAGATTAGTTACGTATTATGGACGTGTATAGCCGACATAGATACCCACATACATACATACATACATACACTGACCTTTATATATATATAGGGATTTGGTAAATCGAGGACGTGAATTCCTGTCCTTCGGGCTCGATGCAAAATCGGCAAGGACTCGAATTGGTGTCCCTCGGGTCGAAAGTGTTAATAACAAACCAACCCTCCCCCCTTCTTAGTCCCTCATCAAAAATAAGATAGGGCATTCAAATATCTTAAGGATATTCCTCATAATTTGTCTTTTTAAAGCCCTCAGAGAATAAATTATCTTCCTTTATAAACACATCAACTTCTAAAAAACATACCTAAACATAAATATTATAAGTTTATATATAAAAAAGGGCATACCTGTATCTGTGAAAAAAAAAAACAATTTTTTCCTCAAAATACAGTATTTCGAGAGATTGCTCTCTCTTTATCAATTTATTGCACAGTGTTCAGATTGATATTTAACTTATACCTGTTTTGCATAATAGTTAAAATTCTAGCTGTTTTGCATAATGTTCTTTTGTTTGTAAAATTAATTCATTTTACCGCGTGCCAAGTATGTAAATTTTGAATAGCTTTGTTAAATAAAATCAGTGTGTTTGTAAACTACGCCCGTCTGTGGGATTCCTTTATAGAATAACTTTCCCTTTGTGATTCAACGAGTGATCGCCTCAACTCAAAACAATTACAGTCCTCAGAAGGTGGCGGAGACATAAGGATTGGTATTTGTAAATTGAACATCGCTTCCAGCCAAGGTTAAACAGATTTGGTCCTGATCGAGCCGGATCCTAGGGAAGCTAAGAAAGTTGGGGAATAAAGGAATCTAAAGAAGCTAAGAAAATTGAAGAAAGAAATATAAAGAAGCTATGGAAATTGAAGAAGAAAGAATTCTAAAGAAGCTAAGAAAATGGAAGAAAGAATTCTGAAGAAGTTGAGAAAATTTGTATGCTTCTGAAGAACTTAAAAAAATTAAGCTGATTGTTAAAGGAAATTATTTAAATTAACAAAGTGAAGTATTGCTAAGAATTCAAGATGAAAAAGAGTCAGAAAATCCGAACGTTGTTGCGATCATCTGCGACAAAGAGCATAAAGGAAATTGTTGCGGAACTGGATAAGGAAACTCCATCTCGGGAGACCATCAGGATAAATTTTAAGGTGTTGGACACTAATGAGAACCAACTCAGAGATGTAAATTCACAAATTATGAATCTGATGTTGGAGGATGAAACAATAACTGCGCAGGATCTGGAAAAGGAGCAAGATATGGTGATCCAGTGGTATTCGAGTGGCTGAATATCTCCAGTTAAAGGAAAATGAGCACCAAGGCCGAAGTAATCTGGATCCTACTAGGAGCGCCCAGGAAGGTGTTGAGGGTTCAGGCAAGAATTCTCACGCGCCTAGCGGCGCCGGTGTGGCGGCGGGAACCGGCCGAGACTGGAACCCGGCATTTGGTTTTGGGTGTCGGCTGCGAGCGGAGGACTAACTCCGCGTCTAGCTGTGTGTGGTGTTCTCCCTTATGTCCCGGCACTGGTTATAAATAAAACCGGTACCAAGGGAGCTCCGACGACTCAGAGTGGATTTTCGCAAAGAGAAAGGAAGAGCATGACGAGACACTACGCGAAGTTTTGAGACGCCTAAAGAACTCAGGAATTACGCTTAACAAAGAAAAGTGTCAGTTCGGTGTAAACAACGTCACATTCCTGGGACATTACATCGACGAACACGGTATCAAGGCGGACGAAAAGAAAGTCAAAGCCATCGCCGAGATGAAACCGCCAACTGACGTGCACGGGGTGCAACGTTTTATGGGCATGGTCAATTTCTTAGGCCGATTTGTTCCAAACTTAGCGGAAATCACAAAGCCACTAAACGACCTAAGAAAGAAAGATGTTAGTTTCATCTGGGGCTTACCACAGAAAAAAGCGTTCGAGAAAGTTAAAGACGTTCTGGCCAGTGACCGAGTTCTAGCAAGCTTTGACATCTCTAAGAAGACCATGGTCTCAGCTGATGCATCATCGTATGGCCTGGGAGCTGTCCTCAAGCAAGAGCATGAATCCAACGAGTGGCGCCCAGTGGCCTTTGCATCACGAACGCTGACGAAGACGGAACAGGGATACGCTCAAATAGAGAAGGAAGCCCTTGCAATCACATGGGCGTGTGAGCGCTTCAAGGACTTTGTGGTTGGAAAACCTTCCTCATCGAAACAGATCACAAACCTTTAGTCCCCATCTTCACCACTAAAGATCTGAACGATCTAACGCCAAGGCTTCAACGGTACCGTATGAGGATGCTTCAGTTCTTGTTTCATATCTTTCATACACCGGGGAAGGACCTAATCACCGCTGATGCCCTTTCAAGACAACCACTTCCAGGTCATCTTCCCGAAGATGAAGAGCTCCAGGAAGAAGTTGAACATTTTGTGCGTAGCATCGTCCTGCATCAATCCACGACAGACGACCGACTTGCCAAAATAGCCCTCAACCAGAAGCTGGAGCCTACCCTTCAAAATGTGGCATTTTATTCCAAAAACGGTTGGCCCGCCAAATGTCAGCTCTCTCCCTTAGAACGCTCGTTCTACGATGTTCGCGACGAGATAGGGGAAGAGAACGGCTTACTAATGAGAGGACTGCGAGTGATCATCCCCTCTAACATGCGAAAAGATGTTTTGAACCGCATCCACGCAGGTCATCAAGGAATAACAAAATGTCGAGCAAGAGCAAAGGATCATGTTTGGTGGCCAGGAATAGGTCAAGAAATCCAGGATATGGTAAAAACCTGTGAGAAATGCATAGAGAATCAACCTCTAAAGCACGAACCACTCATCCCCAACGACTTTCCGAAAAGACCGTGGCAAAAGGTCGGGATGGATCTCTTCCATTACGAAGGAAGTGAGTATTTAGTCGTCGTAGACTACCTTTCTCGATTTATCGAGGTCGTACGACTTACTAAACTTTCCTCGGAAGCTGTGGTAGATCACTGCAAAGCCATCTTTGCTCGTCATGGCATCCCTGACATTGTAATCAGTGATAACGGACCACAATTTCGCCCATCAACAACTTCAGCTTTTACGAAGTATGCCTCTGAAGTTGGGTTTCGACACATCACTTCCAGCCCAAAGCATCCACAATCAAATGGTCAAGCAGAGGCTGCTGTAAAAATTGTGAAAAACCTGATGAAAAAGAATAAAGATCCGGTCCTAGCACTCATGGAGTATCGGGCAACACCCCTGGCAAACGGACTCTCCACTGCGGAACTTCTATTTGGACGAAAAATTCGCACTATGGTTCCCTGCACTTCATCATCACTAACCCCTAAAACAGTGGATCAATCCAAACTCAGGGGGGAAGAGGAGCAGCGGAAGATGGCGCAGAAAACGGCTTTTGACAGACGCCATGCGGCCACGAAAAAGGCGGAACTAATTGCAGGAGAGAAAGTTTGGGTGAAGGATCTTCGAGCGTGGGGAAGTGTCCTCGAGAAGGCTTCAGCGCCCCGCTCATACATCGTGGAAACTCCTGTAGGGACCTACAGGCGGAACTCTCTTCTTCTGGCTTCTTCCCAACAACAGGTCGACCCCAGTGAGACATCTTCTGACAGTGAACTCCCCGCTGAAACGGAGGAAACTCCGGGAAATGAACTGCCTGCAGAGGAGCTACAACAGATGCCAGCAATCGCTCCAGAGATAAAGCAGCTGTCTCCCTCACCTGGGAAAGTGTCGCGGTATGGGAGAAGATACAAGCGTGTCCAGCGCTAACCTACTCTAAACTTTTTGGGGGAGATGTTGAGGGTTCAGGCAAGAATCCTCACGCGCCTAGCGGCGCCGGTGTGGCGGCGGGAACCGGCCGAGACTGGATCCCGGCAGTTGGTTTTGGGTGTCGGCTGCGAGCGGAGGACTAACTCCGCGTCTAGCTGTGTGTGGTGTTCTCCCTTATGTCCCGGCACTGGTTATAAATAAAACCGGTACCAAGGGAGCTCCGACGACTCAGAGTGGATTATTGACAAATCAACGGGCACAACACAACAGAAGGTATGTCATCATACAAGCTGCCTAAGATGGCCCTCACAGTTTATGGCGGCACATGTCTCGAGTGGTTGGGATGGTGATCGCAGTTTAAGACGATCCATGAGAGTCCAGCGTTGTCGGAAGTAGAGAAGTTCCCGTACCTTGTACAATCAATGAGGGCTGGTACCCGAGCGGATCGATTGGTCAGGAGTTACCCGCTAACCACAGAAAATTATCCTAAGGTGGTTAAAGCATTGCAAGACCGGTTTGGGGATAAAGTAATATTGACCGAGGTCTATGAACGCCAACTATTGAAACAGGTAATAAATAATGCACGGAAAAAGACCTTAACGTTGGAAAGTTTGTAAGACCAGGTCGAATCCCATTTAAGAGCCTTGGAATCATTGGGCATCACTACACAACAGAATGCCTCATTTTTGCACCCCCTAGTGGAGTCAGTTCTGCCGGAAGACTTGTTGAAGATATGGCAAAGAAGTGCGCTGGCGGGGGTATAGTGAGGACGAAGGAGAACTCCCAATAACAATAGACCAAAGATTACAGCGACCCCTCGAGTTCTTAAGAAGAGAAGTTAAGGGGAAACAACGGCTTGAATATATAAGAGAGGGGTTTGGAGAATCATCCCAGAGGAAGAACTATGGCCAACATGTATCCAGAATGCACACCGCTCAGATAAAAGATGCTCAGGGTAGAGTGAGTCCCCTGTGTCTAAGTAGTAAAGGAAGACATTGTATCCAGGACTGCGCAAGTTCGCGTTCCATGACAGTGACCAAACGAATGGATGAAATGAGAAAGGTTAACGCCTGCTTTCGCTGTTTGCTGGTGGGCCATATGAGGGAAACCTGAAGAACTCAAATCCGATGCTCTCACTGCAGAGGCCCCCATCATACAGCGCTGCATCTACCAAGGCAAGTATCCATGGAGAATCGTGATCATGGGGAAAGGGAAAGCCGAAACACTAAGGAGCCTCGGACCTCGACTGGTGAACAGGAGGTCGCTTTATCAGGGATGCATGTGAGAACCGCAATCCCAAAGGCCTTGTTAGTTGGCCCTCAGGGCGTAGGAATCACGTTGCGGGCGTTGCTGGATCAGGGTCTCAGTCGTCCTTTGTCCACCAAGATCTTCATCATCACTTAACTGTTCCGGTACATAAAGTCAATGCACAAATCTACGGGATTAACGACACCAGGGGAGAGCATGTTAAACAGATGGTAGCCTGTTCGGTGGAGTCGTTGACAGAATCAGTTTGGACTATACCGATTAAGGCGTTGGTGGTGACAAGAATGACTGGGACATTACCTAGTCGGGATCTCCGTATCCCTGTGCCGTCCAGCTGGAAGGCCCTGCCATTGGCCGACCCTCAGTTTGAGACAAGTGGCCGAGTGGATGTAATACTGGGAGCAGACGTATATGGAAGCTTATTGCTCCCCGAATTTAAGTATGATGAGAAAACCCAGTTATGCGCGCAGAAGACTCGATTGGGCTGGATTATTTCGGGAAAATTACCAAGTGAAGGAGGAGGCAGCCCACACATGGTGTACAACATCCGGGTGAATTATGAAGAAAACCTGGACAACATATTGAGGCGCTTCTGGGAGGTGAAAGAGGTCCCCATTAGACCTGACAAGTCGGGCGCAGATGAATTCTGTGAAGATTTATATAAGACAAAGGTGAAAAGAAAAAACAACTAGTGGGCGATATATCGTTCCTCTCCCTTTTGACCCGAATGTGCCAGTTCCTGAGTTGTTTGGGGGGTCGGTCTCTATTTGTGTCCAGCGACAACTTAGTTTAGAACGACGTTTGGCCAAGCAAGTGCCATTAAAGGAGGAATATCGTTCATTTATGCGAGAATGCATAAAATTGGGTCACATGACTCCCTTACCGGAGTTGGTGGCAGAGGATTCCCCGGGTGGTTGTTTCATACCTCATCATGCGGTATGGGGAAATCAGCGAAAGTAGCGAGTCGTGTTTGACGCTTCCACCGTCACCTCCAACGGATTCTTTTTTAATAATAGGTTGTATACCGGTCCCAAGTTGCAAAGAGATATATTTTCCATCTTAATGAATTGGCGGCATCATAAGGTAGTTATGCTGACGGATATAGAGAAAATGTATCGTCAGGTGCTGGTGTACCCAACGGATGCTGCCCGACAGAAAATATTGTGGAGAGAGACTTCTAATGAGCCGATGATTCCCTATCGGTTGAATACTGTTACGTACGGCACCTCCCCGGCTCCTTTCCTTGCCCTAAGAACATTGATCCAATTGACCATTGTTGAGGGCAGTCAATATCCTAGAGCGGCTGAAGCATTGAGGAAGGAAACGTACGTAGATGATATATTGACCGGGGCAGAGGATTCAGAGTCAGCCATGCTGTTGAGAGAATAATTTATATGTCTCTTACAAAAGGGGGGATTTGTTCTCAAGAAGTGGGCTTCCAATGATCCGAACAATTTTTTATCAAATACCCGAGGATGCTCGTCTTAAGAAAATCCTATTTGATGGCGCAGAAGTAATGAAAACGCTCGGTTTGGGATGGGATCCAGTGGGGGATTACTTTTTGTACAGCTTCCTGGAGCCTACAAAAGGAGATGAAATTACTAAGCGTGGCATGCTATTGCTGGTGGCAAAACTGTACGATCCCATGGGATGGTTGGCGCCTCTTATTGTGTTAGGAAAGATTATGATTAAGCGGTTGTGGGTAGCTGGGAAAGATTGGGATGCACCGATAGACGGACCTATAAAAGAACAGTGGAAGAAGTTTCGAGAACAACTGGGATGTCTTCGAACAGTTCGGATACCCCGCTGGTTAGGCTTAATGGGAATCCAGGACATTCAGCTGCATGGATTCAGCGATGCCTCAGAAGATGCGTATGCAGCCGCTGTAATATATAAGAATTAATGGAAGCGATGGCATCAGAGCGGATTTGGTGGCTGCCAAGACGCGTTTGGCACCCGTCCGGCGAATCTCTATTCCACGCCTGGAGTTATGCGCGGCTGTCTTGCTAACTCGCCTAATTACACACATTCTGACAGTGGTGCGACTTGATCTGGGGACTATTGTCTGTTGGACGGATGCGACCATCGTCCTGGCATGGATAAAGACTATCGCTAGAACCTTGCCAACCTTCGTGGGAAATCGGGTATCAGAAATACAGACATGCCGCCAGATTCAAGAATGGCATCATGTTCCATCAGGAGAAAATGGCTGACCTTGCTTCCCGTGGGGTTTGGGATCTATGATAGAAAGCTCCAGATTGTGGTGGAAGTGACCTAGCTGGCTCATTTTTTCCCGGGACCAATGGCCCAAAATGCCAACAATAACTGGGCGACTGAAAATAAGTACGGCCTTGTCGGTTGGTCTCGTTGATCAAGTTCCTCTGTTTGTCGCCTTGGGAAAACGATTTTCCTCGATCACTACCTATAATAGAGTTGTGGCCTGGATCCTTCGTTTTATTAGTAATTGCCGGGGCGGTAAAGTTCAGTCACCCTTGAATCCCGCTGAAATTAAGAGAGCCCGTGTTGAAATCCTCCGGCCGTACAACAACATTATTTTGGGGAAGAACAGAAGTATTCGAGTCGTCACAAGGTCGTTGGTGGGCGCAGCAGGATATTGTCCTTAAACCCTTTCCAGGATGAACAGGGTGTCCTCCGAGTTGGCGGGAGATTGAGATGGGCTCCGGGCATATCTTACCACCAGAAGTATCCTGCCATCAGAGGGACGGCTGAGCCAACTTATTATACGTGACAGGCACCAAAGAACTCTTCACGGCGGTACGCAGCTGGTACTGTCAAATCTTCGACAAGAGTACTGGATCCTAAGAGCCAAAGATCAAATCAAGAAATGTGTTCGAGAATGTGTGATCTGTTGCCGCTACAATCGAACCACCCAACTTCAAGTCATGAGCGATTTACCAAAGGAAAGTTTGACCCCGGGAAAACCATTCACGGTCAGTGAGGTGGATTATGCGGGACCCATTCAATTGAAATTATATGGAGGTAGGGGACGAAAAGTCGGAAAAGGATACATCTGCTTGTTCGTTTGTTTCGTTACCCGGGCGGTGCACATAGAATTGGTTACGGATGCCTCGACGCCTACCTTCTTGGCGGCCTTCAAAAGATTTGTGGCTCGCAGAGGACGTTGCAATAAAATTTACAGTGACCAAGGTACCAACTTCGTGGGGGCGGCCAAGAAATTGCAGTCGGATTTTTATCTGTCCCGACAGCAATTAAAGGAGTTGACTGCCATCTTGGCTAATGACGGAACAGAGTGGTAGTTCAATCCTCCGGGTGCGCCTCATTTTGGAGGCCTTTGGGAGGCCGGCATAAGGAGTTTAAACATCACTTACGGCGCATTGTAGGAACTACAGTGCTAACATATGAAGAGATGTTAACTGTCCTCATTCATTTTGAATCCTGCTTGAATTCAAGACCGTTGGCCCCTCTTGGTAATGATCCTAATGATTTGGAGGCCTGACCCCGGCCCACTTCTTGCTTACCTCGACATCTCAGTGCGTCCCGGAGAAGGAGTTGATACTGGTAAAGAACTATCTATTGTCTCGTTGGAGATTAGTGCAAAAAATGGTACAACATCTGTGGAAAAGGTGGTCTACCGATTTTATCCACAGCCTACAACAGCGGAACAAATGGAAAACCAAAGAATCTAATATGTTAGCAGGATCTTTGGGTTTTATAAAGGAAGGACATGTGCCCCCTGCTAAGTGGCTAATGGGCCGTGTAGTTGAAGTCCATCCGGGAAAAGATGGAGTCGTACGAGTGGTATCCCTCCGCACCATGGCCGGCGTCATCAAACGTCCCTTGGTCAAGCTGGCATTGCTACAAGGGCCCCCGGTCAGCTTTGATGGTGCTCATCAACTCGGGGAGGATGTTCATTATCGATTAATCCGCCTTCTACATGCTTTCGGGTAAGCATTTTAAGGCACAACATCGTTGAGAGTCACCAAGCGCCCGCCGCAATGGAGGGCCAAGGAGAGGGCTGGAGAGGCGCCGGCAGAGCCGTGGGCACCCCGGGGGAGAAGAGGGCGTGTGCGCGCCGTCTATGAGGGAACCAAGGCAGCACCAAGCACAACTAAAGCGCCGCAGGCTTCAAAAATATTTAAGGGATCATTTCAGTGATCAATATCAAGCGATCAAGATACAGAGATCAAAAGGTCTTGCTTTTATCCTCTGGCTTTTATCCTTGGGGGGAGGATGTTCAGATTGATATTCAACTTATACCTGTTTTGCATAATAGTTAAAATTCTAGCTGTTTTGCATATTGTTCTTTTAAGACGAAAAATCCTTTCAATAATTATAATAACGAATAGATTCAAAAAGGATAAGTTTCTTTATTTGAAAAATCATTCGAGCTTTCGGGCGCAAGCTGCCCTTCTACAGGAATATTAGATACAATTTCAAGTAATCATGTATTTACAGTTATATATATTTTATTTAAATGGTTCCTCGCTTTAGTCTTGTATAGCGTGAGTGGATCACATGCCCGCGTGATTTAGTTTAAATCAAAGAAAAGCCTTGATAAAGAGAGGCGTATTGCCCCTAGAATTCATCACACCACTTAAAAATATTGAATATAATAATATCAACCAATTGACTAATATGACATGGCATATACTGGATATAAATTATTGATCAGCTGGTATTTCTAGGGGCAATACGCCTCTCTTTATCAAGGCTTTTCTTTGATTTAAACTAAATCACGCGGGCATGTGATCCACTCACGCTATACAAGACTAAAGCGAGGAACCATTTAAATAAAATATATATAACTGTAAATACATGATTACTTGAAATTGTATCTAATATTCCTGTAGAAGGGCAGCTTGCGCCCGAAAGCTCGAATGATTTTTCAAATAAAGAAACTTATCCTTTTTGAATCTATTCGTTATTATTATTTTAATATTGTTCTTTTGTTTGTAAAATTAATTAATTTTACCGCGTGCCAAGTATGTGGATTTTGGATAGCTTTGTTAAATAAAATCAGTGTGTTTGAAAACTACGCCCGTGTGTGGGATTCTTTTATAGAATAACTCTCCCTTTGTGATTCAACGAGTGATCGCCTCAACTCAAAACAATTACAGTCCTCAGAAGGTGGCGGAGGCATTAGGATTGGTATTTCTAAATTGAACATCGCCTCCAGCCAAGGTTAAACACACAGTAAACTTAATTTACAAATACTTATACATCACATGAAAACAACTTTGTCATTGGTCAAAAATATTTAATGATAATAATATATTTTAATTAAAAAGACATATATTGGATCAAAATATCATTTATTTTACCAATATTTCAGTTGGCTGAACGCCAACCTTTATCAAGGTGTTATAACATTTTAAAGGGTGCCAACAACAAACTCAGCGCCACATAACGTCAACAGAATTAAGTTTTAAAGAATATTTTGTTATTTACACAAAGCAATAACGCGCCATCTATACATATAAAATAAAAGGACTTAAAAGCGCGAATGTTTCTTTTAAACATAATACAAATTTCTACTGTCCTTACTGCGATGAAAAATTATATATTGGGAAGGCTTGGCTCATCAGTGGTGAACCCTCCCAGCGGTTTCGCCAATTTAATCCACCAGACCGCTTCTCAGAGCTCTAATACTGTATTGGATCATTCTGCTTTTATATGCTACACTGAAGGATGGAATCTTAGAAATGGTTTTCAAGTAAACTATGGACATAAGCTTATAGGACAGTAGAATAACATTCAAATATTTGCTTCGAGCAATGCTCTTCAGCAAACAATAAAGACAAGGCCAGTTAGGCATAAATTTACACAAAGCAATAACGCGCCATCTATACATATAAAATAAAAGGACTTAAAAGCGCGAATGTTTCTTTTAAACATAATACAAATTTCTACTGTCCTTACTGCGATGAAAAATTATATATTGGGAAGGCTTGGCTCATCAGTGGTGAACCCTCCCAGCGGTTTCGCCAATTTAATCCACCAGACCGCTTCTCAGAGCTCTAATACTGTATTGGATCATTCTGCTTTTATATGCTACACTGAAGAATAGATTCTTAGAAATGGTTTTCAAGTAAACTATGGACATAAGCTTATAGGACAGTAGAATAACATTCAAATATTTGCTTCGAGCAATGCTCTTCAGCAAACAATAAGACAAGGCCAGTTAGGCATAAATTTACACAAAGCAATAACGCGCCATCTATACATATAAAATAAAAGGACTTAAAATCGCGAATGTTTCTTTTAAACATAATACAAATTTCTACTGTTCTTACTGCGATGAAAAAATATATTGGGAAGGCTTGGCTCATCAGTGGTGAACTCTCCCAGCGGTGTATTAGAGCTCTGAGAAGCGGTCTGGTGGATTAAATTAGCGAAACCGCTGGGAGGGTTCACCACTGATGAGCCAAGCCTTCCCAATATATTTTTTCATCGCAGTAAGGACATTAGAAATTTGTATTATGTTTAAAAGAAAAATTCGCGCTTTTAAGTCTTTTTATTTTATACGTATAGATGGCGCGTTATTGCTTTGTGTAAATTTATGCCTAACTGGCCTTGTCGTTATTGTTTGCTGAAGAGCATTGCTCGAAGCAAATATTTGAATGTTATTCTACTGTCCTATAAGCTTATGTCCATAGTTTACTTGAAAACCATTTCTAAGATTCCATCC
Organism: Cordylochernes scorpioides; assembly: GCA_030710605.1. Taxonomy (NCBI): domain Eukaryota; kingdom Metazoa; phylum Arthropoda; class Arachnida; order Pseudoscorpiones; family Chernetidae; genus Cordylochernes; species Cordylochernes scorpioides. The sequence goes on from CP092868.1 coordinate 82,889,799, forward strand.
TTCAGTGTAGCATATAAAATCAGAATGATCCAATACAGTATTAGAGCTCTGAGAAGCGGTCTGGTGGATTAAATTGGCGAAACCGCTGGGAGGGTTCACCACTGATGAGCCAAGCCATCCCAATATATTTTTTCATCGCAGTAAGGACAGTAGAAATTTGTATTATGTTTAAAAGAAACATTCGCGCTTTTTAAGTCCTTTTATTTTATAAATATTTTGTTATTTTTTAATGGGGAGAAAAAAAATTGATATATATATTTATATTATGGACAAAATAAATTTTGTAAAATATGGGTGTGAATATTTTTAAAAATAACAATGATGCCTATTTTATATTTAAAATTATTTGTACTATGTGTACGTATTAAAAAAAAAAAAAAAAAAAAAAAACATAAAATAATCGCTATAAAGACACAAACATTCGTGGGTATGGCAATATGTAACACCACAATATCCGTGGAGATAGTACAATATGTGAAATTGTAACGTCACATCGCTATAAAGACACAAACATTCGTGGGAAATGTAAGTATCTAAAACAACACAACATCCGGGGGAATAACGATAGGTAAATATATAATTAGCAATTTTAACGAAAGATTTAATGTAAATTAAAATTATATTATGTAAATATGTAATTCCAACAACATTCGTCTGCAGCAGACGACCCTGAAATGCCGCCAGTTCAACAACAAAAAAGCCATTTACCTTCAGATTCCCGGATGGTACCGTTCCACACATACGCAGAACAATTTGACATAGTGAAAAGGAAAAAAAATTGCTAAAACAATAAATCTGTTTGGTTTTCAAGTTCCCACAGCACGGGTTTACTATGGCAGGAGAGAGAAAGGGGAAAACAAATACATTTTATTTGTAATTTTTTTTTTTTCTAAAAGAAAATTATTACAAAATGTATCTAGTCGTTTGAAATATGTAAAATGCTACACACTTTCTAGAGCTCTAAACCAATCTCGCCAATTCACATCTACGAATGATAAGGAACAATTTGGATTATAGATTATAAACACAAGGTAACAACGTTGTTACCAATTTCATACAAAAGTGCTGAATGGATTTGGTCTTATTACCTTGTGTTCACATTTACGAATATGCTACAACATCATCTTCGGACAAATTCGGACAATCTGAAGCCGTGGCCCTCATATCGGTAGTGCTGGAAGGTTTTAGAATATTTTACAAGATACTTCCTCTAGAGAGGCTATTTATATTTCATAAAATAAAAAAGAAAGCCTTGAAAGACTAATCACAATTAAACAGCTTTATAAATTGTGTTTTTTTTTTCAACAGAGTTTATTTATACATATCTATTATAATGTTTAGAAATTGTGTAAGGTAACACTTTTGAATAAACATGTATAAAATGTAGACATAGCTTTCGAATTGTGATAACTAAAGAGATTTCTACATAGCTCCTACGATTTGTTTCTTCTACTCAAACTTCCCAACGGGACTTCTTTGTCAGCTGTTGCTCAGAGGGAGTGACTGAGACGTATGGTGCTTGGAACAAAAGAAACAATTAAAGTCGACTCTCGATAATTAGAAACTCGTTAATTTTAATCTCTCGATAATTTGAAATGTTTTCCGGTCCCTTGAAAAACACTGGATAAATTGAATGAATTCAATATTACTTGGTCCCCTCGGTAATTTGAAGTTTAAGGAATAGTATCTTGCCACAAATGTACATTTGTGAATAACTGTACAAATGTTTAAAATATGAGAGCTCAAACTCTTGTTTGAGAAAAGGCAATACCCGAAAGCGCTCCCCATAAATTTATTACTTTAAAAACTTGTGGTAATTCACTTATTGTATCAACATAGTATGTATATCCCGAAACTTCGAAAACTTCAAACTCTTGTTTACTTGATTTTCCCCCTCTCTTCCTCTTAGTTTTTTAAATTCCTGTTATTTTGAACTCTTGATAAATTGAAATATTTATCTGGTATCTTGAGTTTCAAATTATCGAGAGTCGACTGTATTAAGATCGATGAAGGGTTCTTTCATTGCCACATTACCAACACAGCAATCGTCTTTCACCATTCTTGGGACCATATCCTGAAGGAGGAGGTTTGAATCACAGTAGGTTTATCTGTCCTGCTACTACACTTATAAATATGTAATTGTATTATATTGAGATCAGTGACATGGGGTTTAGTTTGGATTTAATTATAAACGCGATATATTTAGAACGAAAAGACATTTATAGAAAGCCTGAACTAAAAGAGATTTTTAAAAGTAGCACATTCGTATATAATGCAGAATCAACATCAAATTCCTGCTGTGAACATTAATACTGAATAGAAAACAGTTTAAATTTGAAAATAAATCGTAGAGTATTTAGGGTAGATATATGAGTGTGTTATATGGCTGGAGATACCACTGCTGTCTTGACTAACCACCAACACCCTGAGTAAGGAGTCAATAATATAATCAAAAGGCTTCAACCTTTTCTATTTGCACATATAAAACTAACATTTTATTTCTAGATTCAATTTTAAAGTGATTATTTGAAGAACTATCCCGAAAGCTCATGCTTGAGACAAAAAAAAACCGTGTTATATTTCAGTGGCATGTGTGGAATCCGCTTGATATACCTGACAAGAATTCAGCAGAGAGTCTATTTGATCCTGTCGGCTCAGATTCCACCAAACTTCCAGGATGACGTTTTTTGTCACAGCTTGGGTTACGTCCTAGAACAGACATACTGTCCTGACAATAAATAAACTTTGTACCACATTTTGAAAAAAATCCTAACAGGTAGAGAGAAAATGCTGCCATATTAACCACTAACGGATGTTCGGGAAAAAATCAGGAACTGGATTTGTATTCCCGCTGCATAACTTGAAACCCGAAAGAAATAAGGCCTTTGCAATGTAAAAGTGCCTTAAGAGTTGAATCGCGAGCGCATTACGTTTTAAAGTATTCGAATTATTGGGGGCGAGGGATTCCTTTGATTAAAAAGGTTCTGAAAATACAAATTTTACGAAGATTATTTAAGTTTTAGACAAGCATACGCACTACCCCCATTGTCTAGAGAAAGAAGAGTCCCGAAATACAATAATATATTGAATTGAGATCAATAGTATAATATGAAAAATCAATGAAAGGGATAGGAAGTTCCTACGAAAAAAATATCAAGAGTCCGGTAACAAAATTGAAAAACAGAATTTCGATCAGAAATAATTCAAGTACGTTGAATGATTCAGTTGGCCATGTTGATTGCGGAAGAAGTTAGGATAGAACTATATCGAATGCGAAAGTGATTCCAGCACGAAATGAAAGTAGATCGCTTTGGCAAAATCCAAGTTTGGACGAATTATGTGCAATGTCTTTACTTCATTCTGGGGACGATGATGTTACCTTTCCCCCAATATAGGATCATCAGAAATAGTCACTACTACCCACTCATCCCGTCTTCTACTCCTGGTGACGTCATCCAAATAAATAATTTCAAATAAAAAAACCCTAGTTTGGATTGCGATCGGTCTAAACTCCGAATTACAGGTGGGATACGCCATCAATGCTGAATAATACAGGTCGGTACCGAGGTCTTACTACTATCAGACTTGTTTCATACACCAATCAGGACTCATGGAATGGCGGTTACAGACCAATTCAACGCCTGTTACGCCCAAGATCATCGCGTAACTCCGATATCCGCTTTTGTAGTGAAGATTGAAAACCAAGCCAGTTATAGGAAGCATAAAATAGCTATGGAATAAAATATAAGGTATATATTTCCTATTGCACTACGTACAAATATGTGCAGTTAGTTGTAACCGAGAAATAAAAACAAGATTTTCTGGTATTTTATGCTATGGCAGTCCCGCTTGTTTCTTATAAACATATGAACCAACTCTGGTCACTTCTCTCCATTGTCTCTCTGCGCAAGTTTGAATTGCATACCACGGAGGGACTGTCCGAGGAAAGAAACAACGCACACGACAAATCCCCTGAATAATCCGACGTAATCCTCGGAGGTTCTTGAAGTAAATTTTTAATTAGAAACTTTGTGCGCGACTTAATTGGAAGTTAAATTAATTAGTGTGGTGGGGGGTCTGTTACTTATTCACATACTGCTCTACAATTGTTGTGGCGGCAACTGTAGACATCGGTAACACTCTCTTTCTAGAGAATAGTAAATAACATCTGATATTTAGTTGTAAAATTACCAATAACAATGTTACACCTTCAAACAACCCCAATATGACTTCTAAATATAGGTAGCCAAATATTTAATGGCCTGAAACCTTATACACTCTACTCGCAAAACCAACAACATCAAAACACGTACCCTGTTGAATTTTATCAATTCGATAAGGATTCCTAATTTTGACAAATTTTATTTAAACTCTCCAGTTACTTCATATAGTGTATGTGTCACGAGAATATTTTCATTTTATTTAAATATAAAATAATAAATATTTCGCCATAATCTTATTATCATGTTCTTTATTCTTTCTGATTTTGAATTGAACAATTTTTAATTCACGACGTAAAAAAATAAAAACACGTCTAGATTTTTTTGTCAACTTTATCAAGCAAGTGTTGACTAACATAAATATTAGACCTTTCGAAATGTAAAATGCTTGGAAAAATTTGAAGCACAAGCATCAAGATTAGGACGTTCAGAAACAGATC
>CP092868.1:82894558-82929913 GCA_030710605.1 Cordylochernes scorpioides
ATTTCCAAGAAGAGCCCAGAAAGTCTCCGAAATGTTGCGCAAAGGCCGAAGTTAGGTGTAAACAATTAGCAGAAGATGAACTGAGTAAATATTTGGCACATCGTAGAGTTAAACTTCTTATCAAATAAACCTTCTGCCGAAAATGACAACGCCTGCGATTCATGTAAACGATTACTTGGCGGAAAAAAAATGGCCTTGACTACTTATTCACCTGACCTATCGACATCTGACTTCTACTTGCTTCATGTGAGGAGGAACTAGTTGGGCATGGAGGAGGGGACTGTGCTCAGTGTTTTACCAAGAAATGAAGACTTTTCCTTAAGTGGACGCTATTTTGCCATAATAATATTTTTCATATGAAAATATCACTTCTCACGTCAAAATAGTCCTCAAAACTAGGCGCCAGTCTTTTCACCCTATCCGCAAACTAGTGGACGGTGACAAAGCTACAAAACAAGTTTTGGCAAACGGAGAAGCGCATAAATGGAGACCCTGATTTCAAGCTAAGGCCCTCGTCCATTTCAGAGCGGGCTTTAATTTCGTGAGATCCACAAGGGCTCAAATGAAACCTTCACAATCTTCCAAAGTTCGCTAGTTTATGGAGACTATCAGTAGATGGCGCTTAGTTTTTGGCGTCTAATTTGACTTGAGAGGCGACCTTATTTTCATAGATCATTATCCTTTCTGCATAATTTCCATCTAAATCTTATTTTTGTTTTATTCTTTATTTTTATTACAATTTTATAAGGGGTTTGAAAGACTTTTGAGGCTCACTCTTTGTAATAGAAAGACAGAACCTTTTTCTGAGAGTTCATGGATAAAGTAACTGTTGCACAAAGTTCCTACATTATGTGTATTTATGTTTTTAAAAAAATATATATTTTTAGATAACAATAAAATATGATTTATAATTCCTAAGTTTTTTACCAAAATTATGATGGAGTCCGGTTTGAAAGATAAAATTGAAGAAATTTGCCCAAGGCGAAACTTGCGGCACACAATTCAGGTAGAGGATTGTCAACAACTGCTATAGGAATTTGTCGGTTACTCCAATCGCCGGTAAGTTTGATAATAAATAATCTTAATAAAGTTGTTTGTGTGTGTATGAATTAAACATTAATAGCTATTCAAAGATAGTATCCCTCTGTTATGTGAATTTACCGTTGAGGATTATTTAAATTATATATTGAAATAGAGAGGAGTATAATTTAAACATATAAATAAAAGGTTTGGCTATAAAATAACGAGACTATAAACCTGTAAAGCATTTTATTTTAAATTTATACACATTTTGTGATTGTCCCTTCAATATACATCCTTCCTCTACGCTCCATGTGGAATTTCCAGTGTTCGATACAGTGCTGGAAGTTGGCTCCTTCATGCCACCTTTTATTTTCATACCTTCAACTTGTTAAATCTGGTTCCTTTCAAATGTTTATTTGAACTCGAGAAACAGTCACATGGTATCAGATCAGACGAATAAAGGAATAATCTAACACTGGGATGTTAAACTTGGCCAGAAACGTCTTGAAAGACAAAATTTGGTGCATTTTAATTATTAAATATATAATTAATAAATAAAAAATTACACACTCTCTCTTCAGGCTGATGGAAAGACAGAAATGTGAAGGAAGGCTAGAGGCTAAGGTAGAGGTCGGCAAACTGCGGCTCGCGAGCCACATGCGGCTCTTTATATAGTTCCATACGTGAATATTATTTATGCTAGTACTATTTATTGTTTGAAAAAAAAAATTGTGGCTCTTTAAAAACTTTGAAATTTTGTAAATTGTATTTTTTGACTCGTCCGACTCAAAAGTTTGCCGAACCCTGGGCTAAGGTAATGTTCGAGTTTTCCCCGAGAACGATAGCTAGTCCTAAACCTTATTGAAATTTGGTATTTGGTGTTGAAGTATCATCATAATCATTTTCTCCAAACTAACGGACAGACCGAGAAAATCAACGTTTTTGACCTATTTTTGAAACGTATGATTCTTTTAAAAATAAATCAATTCCTTATGCCCTTATATTTAAAAGAATCATACGCTTCAAAAATGGTTCAAATTTTTCATAACAGATGGTGCGCTAATGCATCATATAGAAATAAACACAACCTTGAAATGGTTTTAAAAGTACTCTCTTTATCTAATAAAAGTATACAAAATATTAACAATAATAAAACGTTGGAATTCTGATATTCTAATTAAAGTCCATTTATTCAGTACTTCGACTTGGTAATTCTTTATAACCATTTAGTAATGAAATATGATCATTGATTATCTCCGCATTGATTGATTGGTTGATTGAGTTCACGTGACAGTCGAGAACCAATCATTTTGCGAATACCGGCGTAAATCTGACTGATGGCAACCCAATTATATATAGAGGGATTTATTTTATTTTCCTTTGTGAAATTACTTGATTTATTCTAGTTAACAAAGGATAATTATTTCAGCTAAACCTGTTGACTATATTCCCTGACCATGCAACTGAACATTGAAAGATGACTGCTCCATCTATTGGAATAAATATAAATTAAGCGTTCAAATATATATTGAGATTTAGAGAGCCATCTATACATTATAATGGAAACTATTTAGGAGATAAATATTTTCTTTTTGAGTAAAAGTTATTTAATTAAAATATCTAAATTCGCGCTGACATATTTTCGATTATAAAGTCCGAATATTGATATTTTATAGACCAATACATTTTGTGCGAGTCACTCATGTTATTTCTTAAATGAAGGGAGCATGGTGAAGAGTGTGTTTTATATGTATCAATGGTATATGTGTATGATATTTATGTAATAAAATACATACATAATCTACTATTACAAGAGAGAGAATAGCCTTACATCATCTTGAAGAAGGAATCAAAGTTTACGGCGACGTGTTTCTTTATTTGTGTTGTATAATCGGCAATCTTTCGGACTATGGCGTCCTTCAACAGGCTACTATACAAGAAACTAGATATATATATATATATATATGTAATATGATGATGCAATTGTTATTACACTATAATATTTGATATATTACACTGTTGTAGAATCCTGTCGATTTAACCGTTCTGTGGCAATATCGTTGTGGAATTTCTTGTTGTTCGATTTGAATGGTGAGGATTGGTTGAAGCGCAGTCGTTGAGCGGTAAGTGAAGCACACAGTTAGGAATAATCAGGACACGTGATTGTTTTGAAAATAAAAGGCAACTGGATTGGAGGAAAGAAAGCTTGAGAAGAGCTGAGCGATTTGACTTATTAATTAGTTGATCACATGGCGGTGATTGTACTTAGCTACGGGATGAGCAGAGGGGGAGAGGTCCAGAGCCGATGTCACCTCCTTGGGAGCCAAAGCGTAACTGACCATTCTTGCTTTTCGATTTAACACCAAGACTCAGTTTCTCTCTGATTGGTTGAGAGATGATCACCTGATCTTTCCCTATTGGTTGACCTATTTAGATGCTATCTTCTGATTGGCCGGCGGCTTCCTTTAGTGTTAGTTACGCCCGGCCTGGGTCAGGAAGTGTCGGGTAGCTTGACGCTTATAACTTCGACGGATATTAGATACGTCCTGTCTTTGCCGGAAATATTGGGTGTTAGCTTTAACATTTATAACTTCTGGTCACTAGATACGTCCTGTTTTTCCAGGAAGTGTTGGTTTAAACTTAGCTCGCAGGGACCTGGGGTCAGAAGGTTAACTGCGTCGTTATTAATAAATATGCTCTCCTCTAGATCTACTTTCTATGTCTTTTGTTACTTTCTTTCCTCCAGTTACCTTATTCTTTTATTAAATCTTTGAAAATCATACATGGTACATACATAGTGGGTCGGGGTTGCATTTAATTATATACAAATTATGACATATATGTGTGGTAACCGAGGGTCTCTCGCTGTGGTATAGTAACCGAGGGACAGTCAGGGCGTGGAGAGTTTTCCAGTACCTCTCTGCACCTCGGGAGACCTTTAACGGTTCTTACAGAGTACAGGCAGTCGTGGTCGAGGCAGAGTGGAAAGCTTGGGAATGTCCACACAAAAAAACGAAGAGACAGTTGCACTAAGAAAGTTCCGTGAACAGATAAAAGTTGAGCTAGGAGGGAAAGATGGAGATAGAAGAGTTCTTACTGGTCTACATGGTCGATGAGGAGGACCTTGGTGACAATCGACGAGGGCTCGCGCTGATGGTGAAGTGACTGTCAAGTAACTGTATTTTTGGCTGGGACAGAGGCCTTTTATATCTTTTCTGAGAAAGGGAGTATTGCATTTCAGCAGATGTGAAGAGCGTGGATCGTCTGGCGAAATTCTAAACTGGCGCCATCCTGACAGTTTCCAATCTATCTTTAGATGTTGTTGAACTTCTAAATCTATCTCGATTTCAGACGTTTTTGACTTTTTGCTTTAGCTCAACTTTTAATCTATAACAGAGTTTTATTTATTTATCCTCAGTTTGTACAATGTACATTACCTATGATGATGTAATGACACATGTCAATAATGCGTATAATTATTTACAGATGTGTGTCTATTATACAACATGAAAATCTTGTAATAAGTTATATACACGGCGTGACATTGAAAATGGAACACCAAGAAATAGTGGCCAGAAAGTGATGAAACTCGGCAGACAGAGAGAGACAGGGACGAACAATAAGTGATCTTTATTTCAAAATGATAGTCATAATACAGAGCGAGAACGGCGTCGGCTTAGTAGCAAGTAGGACCACCGCGGACGGCGATGCACGCAGCAACACGTCTAGGTAGAGAGTCAATCAGAGTACGGATGGCGTCCTGAGGGATGGCTCTCCATTCCCTCTCAACCATTTGCCACAGTTCGTCTTCTGAACGCGGCTGTGGCAAGGCATGCAAACGGCGTCCAATGATGTCCCAGACGTGCTCTATTGGTGAGAGATCAGGAGAGTACGGTGGCCAGGGAAGCATCTGTACATCTTGCAGAGCTTGTTGGCTAATGCGAGCAGTGTGCAGTCGGGCGTTATCCTGCTGATAAAGGGCATTGGGTACCCCCTGAAGGTAGGGGAGTGTCACCGGTCGCAGCACATCATCAACGTATCGTTGGGCCGTCATAGTGCCCTGAATACGAAGTAAAGGTGACCTGGAATCATACGCGATTGCGCCCCAAACCATGATTCCACGATGTCGCACGGTGGGGCGTTCCACAATTGTTGCCGGATTGGACCTTTTTCCACGTCGACGCCACACGCGTACACGGCGACTATCACTGGACAAGCAGAAACGCGACTCATCTGAGAACACGACCCTGTGCCATTCCGTCATCTACGTCGATCTAGCCCGGCACCATTCCAAACGTTGGCGCCTATTCGGTGAGGTCAATGGCAGTCTTCTTAGCGGACGGCATGAGTGCAAGCCATTAGCAACCAATCGACAGGAAATGGTTCTGGTCGAGATGGAATGATCTAGGGTGTCTTGCACATGTTGCAGGATGGCGGTACAAGTGGCTTGTGGGGCCGCCACTGCTTGTCGAAGGATACGCCGATCCACACGTGCTGACGTCACTCTGGTTGCACCGACATTCCTATAAATTACCACATTTCCTTGTTCCAACCATCTTCTCCACAGTCGGTGCACCGTGGACGCACCAAGGTGTGTATCAGCTGCGATTTGACGTATGGACCAACCTGTCCTTTTCAGTCCGATCACCATGCCCCTCGTAAAAGCGTCTGTCTGCTTGAACTGCCTCCGTTTACGATGACCTGGCATTCTCTGTTATTACACGTTTTCTTTTGACACAAGAACAAAATTTCTACAATGATTTTCCTTGAAGAAATAACGACACGAATACTGTCCTTTCTGCAAGTTCATTCCCGTATATCATACTCCATGTGCGCACGAGAGCTGCGCATTTTACATCATTTGCATAACTCGGTTAGGCGCGTCTACCCTGAAATTTGCATAATTTTCTGGCCACTATTTCTTGGTGTTCCATTTTCAATGTCACGCAGTGTACAATATGGGGTTGTTGCTTTAAATTACCATAGATGGGCCCCGGGATTGAAAGGGTTTATCTGGGTTTAAGCGGGTAGCGCCTCTTTAACACAGGTAAGTAATTAAAAATTATTTTAATTAATTTAAACTGTGAGGGTTAAAAAGGGCTATAACAAGATGATTTGTTTGGATTTATAAAAATGAAATAAAAATGACATTTTTGTTTGAAAAAAATGATGATTAAAATAAAATGATGACATAAAAATTCACATTCTAAGAGAATATTGGCGAGCGTTGGAAAGGGTTAGTAGTTGAAGAATATGCAATTGTTAGGAGTGCATATGTAAACCAAATACTTAGATCCAGGTGCAAAGCGAGGATATAGTCTTGAGCGTCTTCCTAGGCAATGTTTCACTTGCGATCCTATATAAGGGTTACAGTGCTTTGTCACAATTTTAGGGTTATTGGGTTAAAAGTTGTTGAAGAAAATTTGTCCATTATAATATGAATGGAAAAGGAGTGAAATAGAGCCATGTAATAAGTAGAATTGTTGTAGCGACTGTAGGTGGTCTGACTTGACTCGAAATCAAAGGTTGATTGTGGTCCGCTAGAGCTGAAAAAAAATTGAAAGTTGAAAAATTAAACGCTTTGAGCATTCGTTGGTGATTGGGCTCTGCGGATGATTGAAATAAACTCTTGAAGCGTGTTCAGACCAGAAGTTGGGATTTTTAAATCTGGGGAACTGTGTTCAGAGAGTTTATTAAAATTACGAAATAAAAAAAATTGCCAAGCAGTGCTATCGTTTTTCTACAATGAAGTGAAGCAATGGCTGAAATAGATAGTGATGAAAAGTATAGGTAAAGGTTTGAGAATATAATTGTTGTGGATGCCCGATAGTTGATGATAAACATTGTCATATAATAAAGCTATTTAAACAAATATAATATATAGTGAATAAAAAGATAGAAATATGATTGCGGATAAAAAGTGTAAGTGGACAAAATCAAACATGTAATATATAAAAGATATAATAATTAAGAATTAAAAAAGGATTATTGAAACAATTAAATGTTTTGAAATACTAAAATGATATCATGAAAAATAAAAGTAAATTTGATTAAAGTTTTTTTTAAATAATGTTGGACTAAAAATTAATTATATAATTGAAAAGTAAAAATAAAAAAAAATATTCAAGATTTTATACAAAAATTAAAATATAATTAAAAGATAAACGATAAGGAAGAGTAAGGAGAAAATATTTTTTATTCAATTAAACTTGTGACAAGCTTTCGGGCAGTAACGCCCTTCAACAGGTAATAAAAAGAACAATTGACTATTAAAATAGGAAACAAACTGAGCTTTAAACAAAAATGATACAACTGCAGCCTGGCCGCGAGAAAACGTGAATTCGGGAAAGTAGTGTGAGGTGGGGGGGGGGGGGGGGAGGAGGTTTATCCGGTTTTTAAGTTAATACATATATCATGATATTGGTTAGGTAAATCTATATGTCGGTTAATACTGTCATTAGAAATGGATAAAATGGCCTCTATGATTAATCTCTGGTGTTTACTGGGAATGTTATTGTACAAGGTGGTGGGAGAATCTAAATTGAAAGAATGGCCAGTATTATGGGTGTGGTTGTATATGAAGGATCTGCCGTCTTTATTATTGATGCACCTACCATGTTCGATCATCCTGATGGCCACGGACCTACCTGTCTCACCTATTAAGGTTGCACTACAATCGTTACATGAGACTGAATAGACCGAGCCACCAGAAGATCGAACAGTGATAGGTCTCTGTATGCGGGTAATGGGATGTCTAAGAATGGTGGCCAGACTTCTATTATTTTTAAAATAAGTATTGATACCGTGGGATTTAAGCATGCGGGATATGGTAGCGGATTGTGATGAAAAAGGCAAAATACAGGTATTTCTATGGGCTGTAAGGGGTTTCAACTTAGCAGAGTTGTATTGGTATTTGTGTATGAAATGGAGAGGGTATTGTGAGAGGGCAAGCTGTTTTTTGATGTTGGAGAATTCTATTGACCTAAATATGGGCAGGGAGCAATGTGTGACCAATCTTTTGGTAAGTGTTCTGACTGTATTAATTTTATGGGATAAGGGACAGGAAGAATTGAAATTGGAATAGAAAGTTGGGTTATTGATTTTATGATATACTGTTGTGTGGTAGTGTGATGGGGTACGAATAATGAGTATGTCGAGAAAAGGTAAAACACCATTAACTTCTGATTCATAACTGAAAGAAATGTCAGGGTGAAAGGAGTTAAGAACTGATAAAATGCCAACCTCACAATCAGAATCACATATACAAAGGATATCATCAATATACCTCCTCCACATGTGAATGCCCGGTGTGTATTGGCGTTGGATCCAGTCGTCAAGGGTAGACATGACTATTTCAGCTAAGGGTGATGATAACGGGCTACCCATTGGTGAGCCCCTAATTTGTTTGAAAAATTGGTTATTGAAAGTAAATTCTGTGATGTCCAAGCATATGGAGGAAAGTGCGACTATAGAAGAAACAGTTTTAGAGTCTAACTGGATGTCTTGTAGGAATTTAGTTAGCTGTGTAACAATTAGCTGGTGGGGTAGGGATAAATACATAGAATTGACATCATATGATACCAATGTGGAGTTCTGAAACGGGGTAAGAGATTGGACGAACTGTATAAAGGCAGGAATGTCTGTTATGGAAGAGGATTGTGGGCGGGTCTTAACCAGAGGTGTAAGGAAAGCTGATAGGTATTTAGAAAGTTTGTATGCCGGGGAGAGGTGGTAGGCTATGATGGGGCGAAGCGGAATGGTAGGTTTGTGGGTTTTGGGTAAGCCATAGTTATAGGGGGTACTAGACATATCGGATGTGAAAGTTTGGTACTGTTCAGATGTGATGGAGGCTGACTTTTTTAGGCGTAATAGCTTCAAGCGGAATGTTCTGGTGGAGGAGGAAATATCGAGTTGGGTGATCGGTATGAATGTGGTTTGGTCGCTAAGTAAGTCCATCATCTTGGAGGTATAATCATCCTTGTCCAATATGACAGTTTGGGATCCCTTGTCTGATCGGGTGACTATGATTTGTGAGTTCTGTCTAAGAGATCGAAGGGAGCGGTATTTACCAATAGATAGGTTCGAATGGGGGGTTGGTTTTCGGAGAACTTGGGATATAGAATGCCGTATGGTGTATTGGGCGGTGTGGGGAAGCGAGCTGATGGCGGGCTCTACTCCCGCGATAATCATAGGTATGTCTGCTCTAGATGGGCGTCTGTATTTAAGCCCTAAGGATAGTATTTCCAATTTCAATTCTTCATGTCCCTTATCCCATAAAATTAATACAGTCAGAACACTTACCAAAAGATTGGTCACACATTGCTCCCTGCCCATATTTAGGTCAATAGAATTCTCCAACATCAAAAAACAGCTTGCCCTCTCACAATACCCTCTCCATTTCATACACAAATACCAATACAACTCTGCTAAGTTGAAACCCCTTACAGCCCATAGAAATACCTGTGTTTTGCCTTTTTCATCACAATCCGCTACCATATCCCGCATGCTTAAATCCCACGGTATCAATACTTATTTTAAAAATAATAGAAGTCTGGCCACCATTCTTAGACATCCCATTACCCGCATACAGAGACCTACCACTTTTCGATCTTCTGGCGGTTCGGTCTATTCAGTCTCATGTAACGATTGTAGTGCAACCTACATAGGTGAGACAGGTAGGTCCGTGGCCATCAGGATGATCGAACATGGTAGGTGCATCAATAATAAAGACGGCAGATCCTTCATATACAACCACACCCATAATACTGGCCATTCTTTCAATTTAGATTCTCCCACCACCTTGTACAATAACATTCCCAGTAAACACCAGAGATTAATCATAGAGGCCATTTTATCCATTTCTAATGACAGTATTAACCGACATATAGATTTACCTAACCAATATCATGATATATGTATTAACTTAAAAACCGGATAAACCTCCTCCCCCCCCCCCTACCTCACATTACTTTCCCGAATTCACGTTTTCTCGCGGCCAGGCTGCAGATGTATCATTTTTGTTTAAAGCTCAGTTTGTTTCCTATTTTAATAATCAATTGTTCTTTTTATTACCTGTTGAAGGGCGTGACTGCCCGAAAGCTTGTCACAAGTTTAATTGAATAAAAAATCTTTTCTCCTTACTCTTCCTTATCGTTTATACAATCTATGGAGAAATTTTTCAAGTAATTTTATAATTAAAAGATATTATAATGATTAAATAAATGTTGGGTAGTGGAAAATTGAACAATATTCTCGTTTTTCCAAAAAAGGTGATATGTAGACAATTATATCTCTTTTCCGTTGTAAAATCTATATCAGACTTAACCAAGTTGTTTTAATTAGTGATTTTTAAAGTTTTTATAAATAATGAGGTCACGTTGGTGATCGCATAATTACGACATACAACTGTTTGGCAGTTGTACATTTTTTCTAGTGGTTGAATAATAGAAATTGTTTAGACGCTGGATTTTTAAGAAGCACAGTGAAATATGAATGTAAAATTAATTGTATTGTACCAATAATAAATTGTGATGCCCTGTGTCGGTTGTAAAAATAGAAATTTCAGAAGCGCAATTTACTGGTTGGATTGATTACTAATATGTTATGTATTGTGATCTCCATTAACATGTAAAATGTTTGATATGTGTGGTGTGATTAAGGAGTTTGTGAGATTCTCGAGGAAATCTAAATGATTAGTGTGAAACATTATGTCAGGTTTAGATGTGTGGTGAAAGTGCGACTTTCGACGTGGACACGCTTTAGGGTGAGATGTGTCACAGGCGTGAAGGCGTCTTTGGCCTGAAAAGTGAGAAAAAAAATTGTTGTGTTGACTTGTGAAGTGAATTGAATGGTGTCACGTGAAGTCGTTGTTTTGGTAGAGAATCTAACCTGTTTCACCATGAATAACAAATTTACTAGAGTCATGGGTGGTGGGACGAACACATATCGAGAATATTTACATTGTTAGTGGATATGGCACGTTTAATGTGAAATATTTTTAGTGTTTAGAGGGGCGACGTTATGGAGCTTGTTTGGCTCGAAATTGGATTTTTTTTTTGTGAAATCGCGCACAAATAATTGATGCCAATTGGAGAAAGTGATGTGTGAGGGTGTTGTAGATTTTGTGGATAGAGATGTATGGTTGGTCAATTATACCTTTAAAATGAAGAGACGAGGGAGTGTATCTATTTTAGAATAAAAGGTTGTTAATAAGTTTGGCGGGCGGTGACCTAATTTAGCTACTGGCGTGGTAGTTGACGGGATTTTTATTTTTAACTTGTTTTGGGAAAGATAGTTGTTTTTCCTAGTTGTGATTTTGAAGATATTGTCTCTCAGGAGAGAAATCACAAAATATTTCTGAAATATAAAAATGCGTTTCACCTATGTTGATTTATATTTAAAATTTTGATTTTTTTTATCGTTGATTATGGTTGCTAAAATGATTCTTGTAAAAGGGCAACGTCGTGAGAGTGACAAATAATTTGGATATGGGCGTTTACATAAAATATGGTGAATATGACGATGATTTTTACAAAATTTTAAGAATTTGATTAGGAAATGGGTGTTTTGGTATAGAGATAAAATATTAATAAGAACAGAAATAAGTTTAGAATTATGATATGATGAGAATTTTTTTTTAAATAAAAATAATTATTTTTTTCAAGTTTTGTAGCTTTGGATAATGCCATTTTAGGTGAATTTAAGAAAGGCATGTATGATTAGTAAATTGGTAAAAATGCGTGATAGGCGAAATTTTTTTTAAAGTAAAATTGAGAGTAATAACTTGAAATTTATAATCTGATTGATAATTGAAGTGAATTTGATAAATGAGAGTGCGAAAGTTTTAAAAATTGAATAAAAATGATATAAAAAGGAAAAAAATGATTTTAAAATGTTAAAAGTGAAAATATAAATACAAAATTTATGGGGAATCAAGTTGTGAACTTGAGGATAAAGTTAAGGTAGGTTTGTAAAAACTTACAATTGTGTGATGATTGTTCAGTCAGGAAACTTGGTCTCAGGTTGTTTTCCTGCTGACGTGGAAAGCGCTCCATATAGGGCTTGTAGAAGCTTGTTGCTTCTGTAAAGTTGATAGCGGCTTGTCGCTTTGATCATTGTCTCGATGTCAGGCCGAAGGTGGGGAACTGGTCACTGGGTTTGGGTCATTCTGCTCCTCGATTTTCATGACTTGCGGGAATTTCGACTGTGTCGTTGGGGTGGTCAGACAGCTCCTGGCGTTAGCGAGGTGTGTTAGCGGGTCTGCGGAGGTCCCTTGGGGCGTCGTGTCTTCCGTAAATATTTCTTGTTGGGGAGAGATTGCGTGGTCGTTTCGTTGGAATGGCCGGTTTGTTCCTCCATCTTCGCTCTTTCTCGCTTCTATCTGGACAGTCTTCTTACCTTCTTCGTTTGGTATCCTGTCGACTAACTATGTGATGAGGTATCCAGTTGACTTAATCTATGGTGTGCGATCCTGTCGACTCTCGCTATACTGTGTTGACCGAGAGGAACAGTCAGGGCGTGGAGAGTTTTCCAATACCTTTCTGCACCTTGTGAGACCTTTAACATTTCTCACAGAGTACAGGCAGTCGTGGTCGAGGCAGAGTGGAAAGCTTGGGAATGTCCACACAAAAAACGAAGACACAGTTGCACTAAGAAAGTTCCGTGAACAGATAAAAGTTGAGCTAGGAGCGAAAGATGGAGATAGAAGAGTTCTTACTGGTCTACATGGTCGATGAGGAGGACCTTGGTGACAACCGACGAGGGCTCGCGCTGGTAGTGAAGTGACTGTATTTTTGGCTAGTACGGAGGTTTTTATATCTTTTCTGAGAAAGGGAGTATTGCATTTCAGCAAATGTGAAGAGCATGGATCGTCTGGCGAAATTCTAAACTGGCGCCATCCTGACAGTTTCCAATCTATCTTTAGATGTTGTTGAACTTCTAAATCTATCTCGATTTTAGACATTTTTTACTTTTTGCTTTAGCTCAACTCTTAATCTATTAAAGAGTTTTATTTATTTATCCTCAGTTTGTACAAAGTACATTACATATGATGATGTAATGACACATGTCAATAATGCGTATAATTATTTACAGATGTGTTTCTATTATACAACATGAAAATCTTGTTATAAGTTATATACAATATGGTGTTGTTGCTTTAAATTACTATATATATATTATATTCAATTCAATTTTTTATAATATATAAATATTTTTTCTAATTTGACCAAAAAACAAAAAGCTTTTTTAAATTATTATTTTGTTCTGTTGTATATATAGATTTGTTTTTTCTTTTGGGTTGGTTAAATGTGTATTTTTCTAATAAACTCCATGCCAAAAATATTATAATTAAATTTGTTTAAAATAAAATAAGAATATTTGCTAATAATTGATATTTCATTCTTCTTTTTTTTTAGTAAGTAAAATTTGCATTCGACAATCTGAACATTTACTTAATAATCAATAATTACTTCTTTTTATTCTCTTCCTCCCCCCAAATATAAGATATATATACATAGTTTGTTGTATAGTAGCCTGTTGAAGGACGTCATAATCCGAAGGCTTGCCAAGATTATACCGCATTTATAAATAAACTTGTGTCCGTAAACTTTGGTTCCTTCTTGAAAATCTACTATGTCTAAGAAACCATGGAAACATGTCACGTGTAGGTAGCTGACGCTATGATTCAAAATATATACCATTAAATGTTCTCTATCTAAATTACTCCAACAACCAACTAATTCACATATTTTTGAGTTTTCAAGTGATGATAATATTTATAAAAAAGAACAAAATCGTAAGGAAGAGAGTTTCCTGTAAGGTTTTTTATTTATCTGATCTTTCGAGCATTTTTACGCTTCTACTGGAGTAAAAAAGAAAACCTTTATTGATTATAGTTATTATTATCACTGTACATAGTAATATTAATGTTAGTAGTAGCAAAAGCGGTGATAGAAATCAATATACGTTTTCATTTTTAATTCTTCTACAGGAGTAAAAATGAAAACGTATATTGATTTTTATCATCGCCTTTGCTACTAATAACATTAATATTACTACATACAGTAAAAATGATAACTATAACGATGGCTAGAAGTCAGAATTTTCTGGAAACACCCGTGGAGAAGGCGGCCATTCGACAAGTGCAGCTACATGTATATCGCGGTAAAGGTGTTAGGTCGTCAGAACGGTAACAGCCAACCAACCCTCTATTTATTTAGATGATGGCCACCTGGTGCCAGATGTTTCCATCACTGTGGCCGAGACCTTCGTGCTGGTCGAATCTGGCAACTTTTAAAGCATCAGCTACACACTATGCAGACTTAGGTCCCAAATAATTGTAGAATTTTTATCCCGCTTGTGTGAGAGCAACATTTACAATATTCGCTAAATAAAGTATTTTACAGGGTGTCATGTGTGACATATCTTCAAGGTCCTATCAACAAGGTAGTATACACAGAATAATGTAGGTAGCTATTTGTCCATATTTCATAAAGACATTCGTGAAGGGGCATTATGAGATTGTTCTTTCTTCTAATTGGAAATTCCATCTAGATGTGAGAGGCATTTTCCGAAGTCTCCTATAACGGCCGGTCAAAGTGAACATAGGAATCATATGCAAATACACTCGTAAATATACAAAGTTGATCTTATAGATTATAGATATGGGGAAATATTCTAGGGAAGAGACTTAGTGAAATATATAAAAATATATTAAAAGAACAGACTCCAACTTCGCCCAGTATCTTCTCAAGTGATTGTTTAATTGCATCAAAAATACATTCTTTGTCATTTGTATCAGTAGTAAGGTAGAAAGGACGAGTAACAAATCAATATAATATTAAATAATATAATAAAGATAATTATAATAAAACGACACTTGAAGTTACACCGCATGAGTTCTTTTCGACGGAATATCAAATTTTTATTTCAAGGTGAAATATCGACTATTTCTAACCTTTTTGGATGAGGTATGAAAGGATGAATTATGAAGAGTAATGATGAACGGAAAAATAAAAGTGTCCAGGGATGGGAATCGAACCCACAATGTTCCGCTTACCGGGCAGATGCCATGGGTTCGATTCCCATCCCTGGACACTTTTATTTTCCGTTCATCATTACTCTTCATAATTCATCCTTTCATACCTCATCCAAAAAGGTTAGAAATAGTCGATATTTCACCTTGAAATAAAAATTTGATTTTTCGTCGAAAAGAAACTCATGCGGTGTAACTTCAAGTGTCGTTTTACAATCACAGGCCGCAGTGTATTACATAGTTATAATAATTGGTGATAAAATTTAATATTAATAATAAACTTCCCCTTGCATATGATAAATTACGAATTGTAAATTGTGAAATATATATATAAATATATGTGAAAAAAAAATTAATATCACGGAACAAGTTAAATAAACGTTTAGTTTATTTTTGTTCCACTAGATGACGTGTCTTTTTTTAAGACCTCTAACTATTAAAATAATAATAATATTAGTGTTATTTTCTTTTTTATTACATTTTAGTAGTTAAGTATTTTTTTATTATTGGAATTTAGTTCACCATTAATAATAAGACCATGGATTTTTTTTTTAAACTTGTTAATTAATATTAATTTTTAAAACACCGTGACTTGGAATATATGGTTCTTTGGTGTAGTGTTTAATGAAAATCGACCGTACTATGTGTAGGGTTTTATCACTGTATATGTGTGTACTCTATATACATTTGTGCCTACTGTTCATGATATAGTTAAACCTGTCTATAGCTCCCTTCTTGGGACTCACCAAAATAGGGTACTATAGAGAGGTGGTGCTATAGACAAGTCACTTTTAATGTAAATCGCATCGTACTACGTATTTAAAATCGGGCGTTATAGAGAGGGAGGCGCTAATTAGAGGGGGTTCTATAGACAGGTATAACTGTATATACTTTGTGCCTATTGCTTATGTGCCTTACAATACAAATCTAACACGATTATATTTTCTACTGCATTTTTACTGCAATATAAATAAAAATATCAACCATTTCCAATATAATTTGATATAGGTGATGATAGGATTTCAAATTTATTTGAATATAATGTCGAATTCTTTTTTTTTTTTTTTGCATCCGTGAATCCCTGCTATACGCCACAGAAACGGCTGCGTCTTTTATCGCGCTTTCAAAGCAAAAATCTACATATTTGTTTATTACATGGCTAATTGAAGTATTTCGGAACTATGACAGACTTCCTGACCTATGTGCCTCTTATGGTATCATCTGGACAGGTCAAGTATTGTGGGAATGTAAGCGGAACACTCTCAGCTTTATTTCTAAGTATATAGCTCTCTGAAAAAATGTTTGATTAGGCAGAAAGAAGCTCGTTTTTTTTTCGAAGGCCTTGGCCATTCTTGGAGGTATTTCTCAAAAAACTATGTGTGTGTGTGTGTCGCAACAAATCATTGTCAGAATGATAAATTTCATGGTGTGTGGAGAAAAATCAATTTCATAAAATAGCCTTTTAAATTTCTTCATATTGCCATTTGGAAAATTATGGAAGACAAATTTTAGTATGAGACAGCAATTTATTCAAGGAAAGAACAAACTATGAATGATAAACAAAAGATAAGCAATGAGGGAAGTTTACAGAGTAGCAAAATCACATATAATAAAACGTCTGTTCGTTGAAGCCGAATAGGATTGGTCCATTCTGTGTGACGTTTTCAAACCTGATTGGCTTGGCCGCCCCCCACCCCACTTAAGTGACGTGGCCGGCTGAGATGGTACTGACCACGGGATGAGATGGGACTGACCACGGGTTGAGATGAAACTGACCACGGGATGAGATGGGACTGAGCACGGGATGAGATGAAACTGACCACGGGATGAGATGGGACTGAGCACGGGATGAGATGGGAATGAACACGGGATGAGATGGGAATGAACACGGGATGAGATGGGACTGAGCACGGGATGAGATGGGACTGAGCACGGGATGAGATGGGACTGACAGCGGGATGAGATGGGACTGACCACGGGATGAGATGGGACTGAGCACGGGATGAGATGGGACTGAGCACGGGATGAGATGGGACTGAGCAAGGGATGAGATGGGACTGAGCACGGGATGAGATGGGACTGACAGCGGGATGAGATGGGACTGAGCACGGGATGAGATGGGGCTGAGCACGGGATGAGATGGGACTGAGCACGGGATGGGATGGGACTGAGCACGGGATGAGATGGGACTGAGCACGGGATGAGATGGGAATGATCACGGGATGAGATGGGACTGACCACGGGATGAGATGGGACTGACCACGGGTTGAAATGGGACTGAGCACGGGATGAGATGAAACTGACCACGGGATGAGATGGGACTGAGCACGGGATGAGATGAAACTGAGCACGGGATGAGATGGGACTGAGCACGGGATGAGATGGGAATGATCACGGGATGAGATGGGAATGAACACGGGATGAGATGGGATTGAGCACGGGATGAGATGGGACTGAGCACGGGATGAGATGGGACTGAGCAAGGGATGAGATGGGACTGAGCACGGGATGAGATGGGAATGATCACGGGATGAGATGGGATTGACCACGGGTTGAGATGGGACTGAGCACGGGATGAGATGGGACTGAGCACGGGATGAGATGGGACTGAGCACATGATGAGATGGGAATGATCACGGGATGAGATGGGACTGAACACGGGATGAGATGGGACTGAGCACGGGATGAGATGGGACTGAGCACGGGATGAGATGGGACTGACAGCGGGATGAGATGGGACTGACCACGGGATGAGATGGGACTGAGCACGGGATGAGATGAAACTGACCACGGGATGAGATGAAACTGACCACGGGATGAGATGGGACTGAGCACGGGATGAGATGGGACTGAGCACGGGATGAGATGGGAATGAACACGGGATGAGATGGGACTGAGCACGGGATGAGATGGGACTGAGCACGGGATGAGATGGGACTGAGCAAGGGATGAGATGGGACTGAGCACGGGATGAGATGGGGCTGAGCACGGGATGAGATGGGACTGAGCACGGGATGGGATGGGACTGAGCACGGGATGAGATGGGACTGAGCACGGGATGAGATGGGAATGATCACGGGATGAGATGGGACTGAACACGGGATGAGATGGGACTGAGCACGGGATGAGATGGGACTGAGCACGGGATGAGATGGGACTGACAGCGGGATGAGATGGGACTGACCACGGGATGAGATGGGACTGAGCACGGGATGAGATGAAACTGACCACGGGATGAGATGGGACTGAGCACGGGATGAGATGAAACTGACCACGGGATGAGATGGGACTGAGCACGGGATGAGATGGGACTGAGCACGGGATGAGATGGGAATGAACACGGGATCAGATGGGACTGAGCACGGGATGAGATGGGACTGAGCACGGGATGAGATGGGACTGAGCAAGGGATGAGATGGGACTGAGCACGGGATGAGATGGGACTGACAGCGGGATGAGATGGGACTGAGCACGGGATGAGATGGGGCTGAGCACGGGATGAGATGGGACTGAGCACGGGATGGGATGGGACTGACCACGGGATGAGATGGGACTGAGCACGGGATGAGATGGGAATGATCACGGGATGAGATGGGACTGACCACGGGATGAGATGGGACTGACAGCGGGATGAGATGGGACTGACCACGGGATGAGATGGGACTGACAGCGGGATGAGATGAAACTGACCACGGGATGAGATGGGACTGAGCACGGGATGAGATGAAACTGACTACGGGATGAGATGGGACTGAGCACGGGATGAGATGGGAATGATCACGGGATGAGATGGGAATGAATACGGGATGAGATGGGACTGAACACGGGATGAGATGGGACTGAGCACGGGATGAGATGGGACTGAGCACGGGATGAGATGGGACTGACAGCGGGATGAGATGGGACTGAGCACGGGATGAGATGGGACTGAGCACGGGATGAGATGGGACTGAGCAAGGGATGAGATGGGACTGACCACGGGATGAGATGGGACTGACCACGGTTGAGATGGGACTGAGCACGGGATGAGATGGGACTGAGCACGGGATGAGATGGGACTGACCACGGGATGAGATGGGACTGACAGCGGGATGAGATGGGACTGACCACGCGATGAGATGGGATTGACAGCGGGATGAGATGAAACTGACCACGGGATGAGATGAAACTGACCACGGGATGAGATGGGACTGAGCTCGGGATGAGATGAAACTGACCACGAGATGAGATGGGACTGAGCACGGGATGAGATGGGAATGATCACGGGATGAGATGGGAATGATCACGGGATGAGATGGGACTGAACACGGGATGAGATGGGACTGAGCACGGGATGAGATGGGACTGAGCACGGGATGAGATGGGACTGACAGCGGGATGAGATGGGACTGACCACGGGATGAGATGGGACTGAGCACGGGATGAGATGGGACTGAGCAAGGGATGAGATGGGACTGACAGCGGGATGAGATGGGACTGACCACGGGATGAGATGGGACTGACAGCGGGATGAGATGAAACTTACCACGGGATGAGATGAAACTGACCACGGGATGAGATGGGACTGAGCACGGGATGAGATGGGAATGATCACGGGATGAGATGGGACTGAGCACGGGATGAGATGGGAATGATCACGGGATGAGATGGGAATGATCACGGGATGAGATGGGACTGAGCACGGGATGAGATGGGACTGAGCACGGAATGAGATGGGAATGATCACGGGATGAGATGGGAATGATCACGGGATGAGATGGGACTGAACACGGGATGAGATGGGACTGAGTACGGGATGAGATGGGACTGAACACGGGATGAGATGGGACTGACAGCGGGATGAGATGGGACTGACCACGGGATGAGATGGGACTGAGCACGGGATGAGATGGGACTGAGCACGGGATGAGATGGGAATGATCACGGGATGAGATGGGACTGACCACGGGATGAGATGGGACTGAGCACGGGATGAGATGGGACTGAGCACGGGATGAGATGGGACTGAGCACGGGATGAGATGGGACTGAGCACGGGATGAGATGGGATTGAGCACGGGATGAGATGGGACTGAGCACGGGATGAGATGGGAATGATCACGGGATGAGATGGGAATGATCACGGGATGAGATGAAACTGACCACGGGATGAGATGGGACTGAGACGGGATGAGATGAAACTGACCACGGGATGAGATGGGACTGAGCACGGGATGAGATGGGAATGATCACGGGATGAGATGGGAATGATCACGGGATGAGATGGGACTGAACACGGGATGAGATGGGACTGAGCACGGGATGAGATGGGACTGAGCACGGGATGAGATGGGACTGAGCAAGGGATGAGATGGGACTGACCACGGGATGAGATGGGACTGACCACGGGATGAGATGAGACTGAGCACGGGATGAGATGGGACTGACCACGGGATGAGATGAGACTGAGCACGGGATGAGATGGGACTGAGCACGGGATGAAATGGGACTGACTACGTGATGAGATGGGACTGAGCACGGGATAATAAAGCGTCTGTTCGTTGAAGCCGAATAGGATTGGTCCATTCTGTGTGACATGGCGTGTGACGTGTGACGTAACGTCGGCAATTTATTCGGTGAATATTTGAGGAATAATATTTTTTAAATAATTTTATTTTTTAATTTAGCTTAATTATTTTATTTTTATAAGCAATGTCTCCTAAAAGAGCTCTTTCTATTGTTGAAGCCATCGAAGCAAAGCAACGTCGTATTGAACAGCAGCGACAAAGACGTTTAAATTCACCCGTAATAGAACGGCATAATGAACAACAACGGCAATACCGAATGAATATGAGCGAAAATCAAAGAGCCCTTCAAAGGAAAAACAGTAGGCTGAGGATGCAAAGAATTCGACAGGGAGATAATCTACCTTTGCCAACAGGGACATGTTTCGAGGAAGATCAAATTCCCCTGCACTTTTGTGGCCAACTTGATCAAGTTTGCCCAAAATGTAGAGCAAAGTATTTCGAATTGGAACAAACGACATACAGTAAAACTTTTCATAAATGCTGTTCCATAGGAAAAGTCGAACTTGAACCGATTCAAACCTCTCAATCCACCTGCTCTAGCCGATCCCGTCCTTGGACGGGCCTTTCTACTAGTATAAACATAAAAATAATACTCTGTTAATAAACTAATAAATACTTTATAGCAATATTGTCTGAAGGTTATAAGAACGAGGGTTTAAACTCGGCGAGAAATCAATGGTACGATGACAATAAGATAGACGAGGTGAGACAGGTGTTGAGTGAGTACAATGATAGACAGACAGACGTGTGTAGAGGAAGTAGGAAACAATCGGCTGCTGCCGCAATCTTGTTGCAGCAATGTCTTGGGCCATCACGTGGCTCAGCATTAGTCGGCTGATTCATTGGTTAGCTTCTACCTTTGTGGGATAAACACTATTAATTAAGTTATCTTAACCATCTCCATTTGGCACGTGTGTGACGTGCATTTGTCTGGGTGCGTCCAGTGCTGATATGAAATACTTTTTGCTACCAAGCACAAACTATGGACGCACCTGACTATAATGCTAATGAATCATGGTTTACATCCAGTCAGGTTACGCCAGAAACGGCTAGAACAACTGCCAAAGTAACATACAAAATCTGGACCACCTCACCTGCTCAGAAAATTCAGAATGATCTTCCAAGAACCAACTCTGCGCCAACTCTCAAGACAATGAAAGTTTGAAGGATAGCGATGGTCGATGTAGACAATCTGAACGTGGAACCAGGGGTCTGCTGGGTTAAAGAATTAAATAACCTACTTTCAATACTTGTTGTTGTGTGTGTGTGTGAAGTATGGAGATATTTAATAGTACTCAGATGTTGGTGAGGAAAGAGATAAAGTCGATGTCAGAGCTATAAAGGTTTTTTATACTGTACGGTCAGAACGGGGCCAGAATAAACTTGGCGGAAGTCTTGCGTGGGAGGAAGCAGATCGACTTTAGAACTAGCCCATCAAGTATTCATGAGCGTCATAAACAATGGATGACATGCGTCAGTCGCCTTAACTAACGTCTCCGTGGAGAGAGTGACGGGGATAGTCGAGTGTTTGCCAGGACTTGGGTCCGAGAATCTAATAGGATAAACCCTGTCGGCCCAACGCATACTGCCTGAAGCGCTCAACTTTTAAATGCGAATATATATACAGTAGAACTAGGATAATTCAAACGTCTTTAATTCAAAAACGTCTTTAATTCGAATATTTATCTTGGTCCCTAGAATTTACTATAAATAGAATTTCCGTTTTTAATTCGAATTTATGGGTAATTCGAAGTTTTTCTGGTTTTTTGGACTTGGAATTATCCAAGTGCGTCTGTATTTTGATATACATGTAGGTAGAGAGAATTATTATCTGCTTGAGATGTTGGAATACGCGAATATTATATTGGTGTGCAGCCGTGAACAGAATAATAAAACAGTTTTAATCACAATTTGCCTCAATTGTACTGATGGAAATAATTAAGGAATAAATACCTGAATTAAGGCGTAAGGAATAAATAAAAGATTACATGTTTAAATATCTACAGAAAGATTTGAGCCAGCCAACGGGAAAGAGAGAATATGATTTTACGGGCTACTGAATAAATTGAATGATTTTAGAGCCCAAAAATAAATGTAGCAATCAGACAAGCCGCAATGCACTATAGTAAAGTACCAAGGTGTTGCACACCACCGGGTTGTTCAAAAAGGTTAGATTCCCCAGGCCAGGGAAGATAAAAAGAAAGACAGGTGTTGATTAGATAAGAATATTAATGAAAATGAGAAACAAAAACAATGGTTTTATATAGGGAAAGCCGCGACATCTGGCGGTCGACCCCACAGAGTAGCTTGTTCTATAAATATATACAGTTAAACCTATCTGTAGCGTTCCCTCTAAATAGCGCCCGATTTTAAATACGTAGTACGATGCGGTTTACATTAAAAGTGACCTGTCTATAGCACCTCCTCTTCTATGGCACCCTATTTGGGTGAGATCCCAAGCGGGGGTGCTATTGACAGGTTTAACTGTATTTATAATTTTAAAATGAAATACTATTTTTAAATAACATATATACATATATGTGACATCCTAAATTTCTATCAAAACAACAAGCAGCGACTTCAGCGTAAACAATGGCCACTCCCTACATACCTTAGATATACCCCCAGTTTACATACCTACCTTTAAAAACAATTAGATATTTAAGCTGCCATTTTAAAATATGCACTCGTCGAAAAAACTTAAAGTTTCATATTTCGATGTCGCCATTCATATACTTATTTTTTGAAGAAGACCGAGGCAATTTTGTTCACACTTGGTTATCTCGTGTGTCTTCAATAAAGATCACTGTGTATCAAATATTTTTCAGAGTTATTGTCTGAATCCCGATTATACATGCGAAAAGTTACAACTTCTTCAAGTTTTGTCCATTAGTGTGGTTAAGACACTTTTATAACAGTGCGTTCACATTCCTTATAATAAATAAACAATGCACACAAAGTGTTAAGAGTTGGATTTTTCAAACAAAAATTCGCAATTTTTTTTTCAATATAAACATGATGACTATGATCTCCAGTGATGACGAATTTCTTTTTTTTTTTTTTGCTTATTCCTAGTACACGTCGTACAGGACATGATATCATGGTGGGTAGAAGTAGGCGACTGCTTTAACTGTAAGTGCTCCACATGTCTACACATGTGAAAAGCAATTCGACTTTGCACTTTAAAATGTGCCAGAGTCCCGTTTGGTTACTTGCATTCGCTGGTGGGGTTGGACTTTTGTAAGAATCGGGGGCCATTGGAGCAATATTTTTAATCAGAAAATAAGTGCACAATGCGGGAATCGAACCCGGGTCGAAGACCAATGGTTTAGACCATCTTTCCACCGACCTCCCTTGACGAATTCCTTGACATGACTATTGTTAACAAATAGTGTATATAGGTTTCTTCTAACAAATAATAGTCCCGAGTTTTATGAAGTAGGCCGCCCTTACTAAACAATGTAAACAGGGAGGCCAGAAAAACCATATGTTAATTTCATTGATTCATTTTGTGATCGGTTTTGTTTATGAAAATATTGACATATAAGCAACATGTGAGATAAATAAAGTCTGTGCCAGATTTCGCTTTAAGAAATTGTTGATCAGTTTTGTCCTGTTAGTTAATTCGACCTATGAGAGCGCTGTCCACCAGACATTTAACTTATTTTGTGATGAGCTGAAGCTAAGCTAAACCGTTTATACAAAGATAATCCATATACAAATTGAAAACTATTATAGACGCGTATGATTCTTTTTTTAAAAATTAATTAATTTATACTGCCCTTAATGCGATGGTAAAATTAATGGAAGAGCCTGGCTCATGAACCAGTAAGGGCAGTAGAAATTGTTTAATTAAAAAAAAAAAAAAAAGAATCATACGCGTCTATAATAGTTTCCAATTTTCATAACAGATGGCGCGCTATTGCATCATGATATAATCAATATAGGAACTAGCTTAAGCCAAAGGTGTGTTTGAGTCACAAAGAGTTCAGATCTCTAGGAAATATTATTAGGCAACTATGAAGTGAAACAAACTTCATAATATAGCTGCGGGGCAAAATATCACTACCGCTCAAAGAATTATGACAATTTATAAGTAACAACAAAAAAGAAGCTTCCTCATATATAGGTGACTGCTATATACTCGCAAGTTCTATCAACATAATTTTAACCCGAACATGAAAACCTTAAACAAAATTTACATATTCCACTACATATATGCAAGACGTATCTCCTTGGTAGTCACGCCAATTTCGGCCAGAAGTGGCTTTGGTGCAGGCCTATTGTTAGACCATGGGTTCTGACTATGTTCCTCGTGAGTCAAGAACTTGTATGCTTTGATTTCACGAATTCTCATTAGAAAATTAGTGAATTTTTCTCAAAGAAAATTCCATTTGCAAATCTGTTAAATGCTTATTTAGTCAAATATGGACAAAAATATTTTAAAGGATTATTTCTTTTAAAAGCGCTAGAAAATCTGAATGCTATGTGGAAACGTTTTACATTAATAATATTAGTAACAATAATACACAATAATCATATATATATTTGATTTAGGTATATAGGCAAATAAAAAAGACAACATATTAACACACATTTATAACTTTAAACAGATTTGGAAGTTGGAAGTAAAAATTTGGAAGTTTCTAAAGTAACTGTTGATACTGTCTAGACCAGGGGTCGGCAAACTGCGGCTCACGAGCCACATGCGGCTCTTTGGATGTGAAGCTGCGGTTCTTTATATAGTTCCATACGTAAATATTATTTATGCGAGTACTATTTATTGTTGGCAAGAAAAAAATTTGTGGCTCTTTAAAATATTCGAAAATTAGTTAATTATAATTTTTGACTCTTCCTACTCAAAAGTTTGCCGACCCCTGGTCTAGATAGCTGAGGAAGCTTCCATATAATATTCTATAGAAGCATTATATACTGTACAAAGATGGTTACAATATTGAAAAGTTCGATTGGCACGTATCCATCACATATATTCAAATAAGAATCTCTTCTCAATTTTGATAAGAGCAGAGAATAAAATCACCTTACTGGGGAACTCAACATCACGCCCTCTATATATCATCATTCAGTCGAATTACAATTTCCTGAGGGGTGAAACCTCTCTTGTAAGAACCAATTTAAATAATGGAGAGATCAACAGAGAGAATTTTATAAATTAAATAAAAAACAATTTCCAGAAAAAAGGAATAAATTTGGGGTAAAAGATTAAAGAATGAAAAATGACAGAGCGAGGCTCAGTGGATTCGGATGCAAATGGGGCTCGGCGATTATTCAAATTTGTTTGTACGGTAGGCTCCGTTCCCAGTGTTTCTTGGACGTTGCTTGATGAGAGAAAGCACAGAAAAGCTAACGCTGGGGCAAGACTGATGTTAGGGTACTGTTCGTGTACGTTGCTTGCTTGAAGCTCAAATAGGTTAACGTAAGTATGAAATCGTACTGTAGGAGTGGCGCGTTAGTTGTGTTTACTGGACCTTACTTGTTGGAAAACCAGACAAGTAAATTCTTGAAGCAAGGTTAGTGTTTCTCGGACATTCCTTATTTATTGCCCCTCATACAAGGAACATTTATAAATCTAAAATAATATTTTGCATTGTAGTTACTTTCTGACACTATTCAGACCATTTATAATATGAATGACCGCTCAAAACATGCTTCCATGTAGCAACATCCATGAGTCAAGGCTAACGTTCTAGGTTTTCTAAAATTGAAGATGTACCAACGTGTCATTATGTACAATGTCGGAATGCTTTTTGGTATTTAACTGGCCATTGGTAAACTTCTTCACTGGATGAAGAAAAATTTCACTTATATATGTCGTCTCCATTGCTTGGAGAAAATGATTAATTCTTTCTATCGAGCTGTGTGGATGCGCTCTCTGGCCAACTTTATAAGGCTGCAATAATTTTATCCGAATTCAACTTTAGAAAAAGAGAAAAGTATATTTTCATGATAGATTCCCTGTATTTACGCATCCCAATTTGCACCCGCGCTTATGTCTTTAGCACTTCTCCGGAAACAAAGGGGACGACCCAACAGCAGTCATGCACAGAAAACCTTCGCTGGCCCGATCTCGCCAATCGGGAGAAACAACTTCTAGTGGAAGAAGACAACGATAGCTATGTCAAAGTCGGCCTAGGGGGAAAAACTGATCGACCCTGAGGCGGCAAGCAGATCGGAAAGTCAAGAGGAGCTGCGTCCAGGCAAGCTCCAAGTCCAAGTTCAAGGTACAAGAGTGACGTTGACTCGGCTGGATCATACGGCGTTCCGAGCCAATTCAACAGCGGAACAGGTATTCCAATGTGTCTAACTATAATTCTGTATAGACTTTAGCCGGATACAGTTATTTCTAGCGATGGAGGAAGAACTGAGAGAGGGCATCGCATACAATGAAGGGATATGTCCTGATCGGCTTTTCAATTCTGAGAGTTTCGAGACCGAGGCTGTCACGTCATTTTTTTTGCAGATGACGGTGATATCTTTGCAATTCTCCGGCCACATGAACAAGTGAGGTCCATCATCCAGAAGATGACGCAAATGCTCATTTGTTTTCACAAGGAACAGAAATTTAGCATCTGCTTCCCACAGGAAATAAACGTCATCTCACTGGACAACCTCTGTCACGGCTACGGTGTACAACGACAACCGTGGAATCAGGTCTCACTTGCGTCACTGCGTCCGATGTTGTTTTACATCGATAGCAGATTCTATATCTGGGCAATGTCGACCTTTCCATTAGGGAAGGCCTCATTCACCTCTCATACTCCCGAAGAACGTGTGAATAAGATGTGTGGATCCTCAGCGTGACATGGATATCTCCGAAGAGTCGCTCATGAACTTGGCATGTTCCTAAGAATCCTTTGCAGTGTTTCTCGACTGAGCTGACCTCGTCGACGCTGCCACCTTTTTTATGCTTAGCTAGAGCACACCAGGGTCGCCATCACCGAATGCCGTGTCGTCTCGCATCGTCTGGACAGAATCCTACTCCCATTAGGTTTCTGTGACCCGTAGTCACCCAATATTAAAATTCTGACTCAAATACGCGGAACACGTGCTGTTCCAGGTGAGAGAGCCGAGAGCCAGCTCCTACAATACTTCTCTACATCGCTAAGCTGCTACAGTCGGTTCTGTTCGTCGGTCGAATATAGATGCCCATCGATGACATATCGAAAGACCTAGCAAATATTCTATCCCCGATGCTGTAAAACAAGCATGTCAAACTCAAATCCTAACACGGGCCAAATAAAAAAGTAATAAGATTATGTGGGTCGCAAAAAAAAAAAAAAGAAAACAAGTAATTAAATTTTTATAGTAACATTTATGTAGGTTTATTTAAAAAAATACTAATAAGAAAAAAGAAAGTAGAGTTAATATTTTCTCCCTGATATTTGGCATCTCTTTTCTGCTACCATCTTTCCTACTCCGGGGGAAATCTTGTTCGCAGTGATTAATTTTAAAACTGACCCAAGGTGAACGTCAGTAATTCTCGATCTGATTGGAGACTTATTTCCTTTCATAAGTGAAAATAACTGCTCGCACCGATAAGTACTTCCAAACATGGACATAATTTCATATGCTAATTTTCGAGTGTTCTCAAATCTGGCTGGCAAATATTTGTAAAATTCAGAAACGCCAACTTCAATAAATTTTGCCTTTAAATCTGAATATCACTGGATATCTATTACCTCCATTTGCATATTATTAGGTACTGATTCTATATTTATCGAGAAAATCGAAGTAAACAAAGTAAACTTGCCTTCCAAAGATTTGAAATCAGAAAACCTTGTTTCAAATTCATTTCTAAGACTTAAATTTTTTTCCGCATATTTTTGATACGATGCAGTTTCACCTAAACTTGATTTGTACATGTTGCATGTCGGAAAGTGCATTAAATATTCGTTTTTCAACTGCTTTTCCCAAAGAACTAGCTTACATTTGAATGCTTTAACTTGGTCACACATGTTGGTAATGATCTGATCCTTTCCTTGCAGTTTCAAATTTAAATCCGACAAGTGTTTTGTTATGTCAACCATGAAGGAAAAATCTTGCAACCATACTTGATCAGAAAACAAAGTGATGCCTTGATTCTTGGTTATTAAAAACTGACATATTTCTTCTTTCAAGTCCCAAAATTGTTTGAGAGCCTTGGAGCATGATAGCCAACGTTTTTCGGTATAGTATGATAAACCTGAATAGTACTCCGAAAGAATATTTTCTTTAAACTTTAAGGCACACAATACTTATGGCGATGTACATACGTTATGTATGTAGGTATAATATTATCAAAACTTACGACTTATGTATGGCGACCAGTGGTTCGTTATTAATAAATAAATTATGTATAATTACAATTTTTAAAAATTAGGCTACATATTTTTATTATTATTTTTTTAATTTATATATTTTTTTAATTAAAATATATTGTCTGGTGGGCCGCAAATTTATTCGTTGTGGGCCGCATGAGGCCCGCGGGCCGCGAGTTTGACATGCTTGCTGTAAAACCATTAGCCCCGGATAAAGGACGATCTGGTTGCGGTGATATGGTCCCTCACGTCTGCCGTAGCTCAGTCCGACGGTTGCTACATCGAGAACCAGTCACTTCGGAGCCTAGAAGACGGCACTGCCCACTCCGACTATCCTTCCATGTCGGATCTCGTAACTTACGTCCGAGCCAGAACTCTCTAACCTACATCGACGACGTCGGCAACGCCAGCTTTGGAAAGCAATCAAAAGGTTTCTGCTTTGGCTACCATTTCGTCCAGGATCTTTGATAGGCTGAAGCCAACGACGACTTCCTCACCGAAGCAATTCCTTGGATATCAACGGGGAGGACTTTCTCGCCTACATCTCTCGCGATCAGATTTCAGTAAAAAAGAGGAATCGCTTTCTTCCTTGATTTAACGATCAAGCAACTTCCAGGAAGTACACCATCGGTATCATGACCCGATATTGTCCAAGCATAGTTTAATTATTCGGTACTTTTGACTGCAGTCTGTAATCATGCCTCTCACTTATCCATACTCATTTCAAAAAGTATTTTTTTTTATATATTGGCTGAGAAGAATTACTATTCAGATTAGGCAATATCTAGATGGGGTCGCGTGTTTTCAATAAAAAGTATTTTAGAAACGAAGGCGATAAAAACGTGGTGATTTTCTTTTATTGATAAAATACAAGCTTTCAGGCAAGAATGCCCTTCCTCAGGTTACAACTGGGCAGGAAACAAAAGTGCCAATTTTATAAGCGAAAGAAGTCGACTTCTTTCGCTTATAAAATTGGCACTTTTGTTTCCTGCCCAGTTGTAACCTGAGGAAGGGCATTCTTGCCTGAAAGCTTGTATTTTATCAATAAAAGAAAATCACCACGTTTTTATCGCCTTCGTCTCTAATATTATTGCGTGGCCACGTCATGTCTGATCCTAAAAAGTATTTTATAATGCTAGTTTTATTTATTACAACTGCGGCTAGACCCAACGGTATAATGACATCGAGCAATTTTGTCCACATTTCAGTACAGGATGGAATTCAATCTTGTGTTGTTGTACTAGTATGTATATATCTACCATGATAGCACTGATATTTCCTGAATGGTCTAGAGAGGGCCTAAGCCAAGCTTTTTTTTTTTTGCTTAACCCTAGTACACGTGGTACAGGCCTTGATAATCATGGTGGGTAGAAGTAGGCGACTGCTTTTACTGTAAGTGCACCACATGTCAAAAGCACACGTGAGAAGCAGTTCGACTTTGCACTTATATATGTGCCAGAGTCCCGTTTGGTTACTTGCACCCGCTGGTGGTGTTAGACTTTTTCAAAAATCGGGGGCCTTTTGGAGCATTTTTTAATCAGAAAAAAAGTGCCCAATGCGGGAATCGAACCGGGGTCGTAGCGGTCGAAAACCATCGGTTTAGACCATCCTTCCACCTACCCCCAAGCCGAGCATAAAAAGAAAGACATCATTAATTGTGAAGATTTCATGGACACTTAGAAATATTTCACGGGTTGCTCAATTTATTCCCAAGGAAAACATAGCAATGTAGTCATAGAAACAAATCTAAATATATATCTTATTGACCCATGACCACCAATAAAGGTTTACTACCAAGATGGCGGGTGTTTACAACCTCGAACCCAGTAGTCATTAGGAATTAAAATAATTGTAAGAGTTAAAATTATAGTTGTATTTTTGAAGGCTATTATTTAATATAAAGTCGGTCAGAAACTAATATAAATAGTTATTTCGATTTTTTCAAGTATTTAAAAATAATTGAATATAAAATGAATGAATAAAACCGAGGATTTCATTTTTTCAAACGCTATATATAGAGAGAAAACAAATATAAATTAAAATACATTATTATTTTGAAAACCATTCAGCTATAAATGAAACAATGTCTAAAAAGATACAATAAGGATATTAAAATATGATATCTTCAATAAAAAGCAAAAATTCCAGAAAATTAATTCCTTCAAAATATACATTAATATGCAACATTAATAGCAAACGACCGAATAATAAATTTAGAAAAATAAATAAGTTCTGTTGGTGTTACTAAGATAATATTTTAGCTAAAATTTAGTAGCGTATTCTATTAAGGATTGTTCGGTTTCACAGAAAAATAGGAGGTCGTTTTCAGAGAACTCTAGATTAATGTTTTGCTAAATATTTATGCAATATTAAATAAAATCTAGGGGCGTTTATTGCACCAACTTAATTCGTTTTTCTTTCGTTGAATATATTAGCGATTGTCTAGAAATTATAGGAAATTAATTTCTCTTCTCTGACACATTCTTTCTTTGATTTTATTATTTTTGACCAGGAACTTTCCAAAGATTATAGATAGCCAGTTGACTGAGCGTGAAATTCATTTCCCCATTTAATTCAATTATCAGAATTAATAAATTTATGCCCCACAAAGTAGGTAGATAGAATAAATTAACTTAATATTTCTTTCTTACTTTTTGTTCTTATATTTATCAATGAAACCATTTAAAGCGTTATCTAATTTATATATATATAGCGAATATTTGTTTTCCTTTTTATACATTAAATATTGAGACGTCGTCTGCAAGGAATAGGCAATTCGAAATTTAGAAAATTCACTCCTAATATATCGCATTAATTATTTAAAACTATAAATTAATCTTTCTGTTTATTTAATAAGCTTCCGTTTTTATTCTGTAAATGTAAAGATAGGCAATAAGAAAACTTTATAAATGCACATTTAAAATATGAAAACATGAGGTTATTAAAACATAATTAAAATATGAAACGGAATATATATATATGAATAAATTGTCTTAAATTTTCTTAATGGAATATTGTGTATCTTAATGGAAATCTATATTTTTAAATTGGCGTTTCTTTGTTTCAATTTACTGTTTGTAGCATATGATAAAAGTTGGCGTCTTATTTCGCGTCATAACAAAAATTAAAACTTATCTATTGCTCGTCTTCGCAAACTAGCGGACTCGGGTCAGTGACAAAGCTACAGCATATATTTTCATATTTTGGCCTTAGCCACCTTACCAGATAATCCTTGGAAAATTCTGAAAATTTCATTTTTGATCCCTTGTGGATCTAGTGGAATCAAAGCCCGCCCTAGACTGACGAAGGCCAATATACGAAAGCATGGTCACCAGATGGGTCTTCTCAGTTTGACACAAAGCTTTAATACCGTTTTTTTACCGACCCAAGTCACCCTCGTTTTTGTTTTGAAATATTCAAGCAGCGACATTTCACTCTATCGGCTTAAATATTCTTGAATTTATTAGGATAAAGGTGTGTTAAGATATATTATGTAAATAAAAGACAATTCGTTGAGGGAAGAATTTTTCCTCAGCGAATTGTCTTTTATTTATAATTTTACCAAAGGGATTATAATATTAATAATATATTATGATTTTATCGATAGATGGCAATTATATTTATAAATATAATTGGATAATAGAACTACGTTTAATAAGTTTTACCGCAAATGTTTGTTAAAGAAACATTTGCGATAAAACTTCTTAACGTAATTCTATAACCATAGCCGCATTATACTGTATTATAAATTAACTTTATTTAATAGTTACGAACGGAAAAATATGTCCAGGGTAACCTAGCGGACATGGCATCTGCCCGGTAATCGGAACACTGTGAGTTCGATTCCTATCCCTGGATACTTTCATTTTTCCGTTCATCATTACTCTTCACAATTCATCCTTTCATACTTCATTCCTAAGGATAGGAATGGTCGTTATTTCTCCTTAAACAATTAAAATTATGATTTTTCGTTCTGTAAAAAGAAAAATTTGCAGTAAAACTTGCTAAACCTCGTTCTATAAGCATTAGCCGCATTATATTGTATTATAATTCGATAATATAGCTTTGATATGAAACCAGATTTGCGGAAGAGCTTTGCTCGATTGCAATTTCTTGAAAATTAATGAATGTACCTCTACAGACCTATAAGCTTATGTCATAGATTCCATAAACATCGCTAAGCTGCTTTCCATAGAAAATGCAGGGTATATAAGAAAATAAATCCAATACAATAGTAGAGCGGTTGGAGATTAATTTGGCGAAACCGCTGAGAGGGTTCACCACTAATGAGCCAAGCCCTATCATTTAATAACTTTTATCATTGTAGAAGGTCTGTAGAGATAAAAAGAAACACATGGACAAAAATTAATTATTGCAGATTTTATTTGATATAGATGACAATTAAATATATAAATATTATGTCTTTTAAACTTTTTACAATTCAGTTTTATACAGATTCGACAATCATCAGTTAACGTTCAGAGATGTGAGCGGGTTGCCATCGTCTGAATCCTCCAATCTCTCTCACAGAATCAATCCATTAGTAGATAGCAATGATTGGCTAGAAAAGATAAAATTTAATCGTTTTGCAAGATAAATTGCGTTTCGATTATTCAATAAAGTTTAGGAGGCATATTCCTACCACGTTCACATGAGCCTTTTAGATGGCAGAGCGCCATCTAGTGGAACAGAAATCAACTAAACGTTGATTTAGCCTCTTCCCCGATATAATAATATTATTAGCCTGCACCACGCTGACGAGAGCCAACAGCCCGAAACGCGTTCGTGGTTGGCTTTTCTTGATTTATTAAGAAAATGGATTGGCCAAATATTAATGAACAGGCTAAATCAACGTTTGGTTGATTTCTGTTCCACTAGATGGCGCTCAGCCATTTAAAAAGTTCATGTGAACGTGGTCAGGATATTATTTTTTTATATTAATACCAACACCTGACCTTTTTTATTATTTCATTTTCTAATTATTTTTTCATATATATTAAGATTGTATATATTAAGATTATATATGAAAAGTTATGAATATATGTGTGTGGTACAGTTTCTTATTAATAAGAATAATTATATATTATATCTCCCGAAAGTATGGTGGTGGTGGTGTTAATCTCCATGTTTAAACCAATTGCTGAAGTCCACTTCTCTCCAATTTTGCGATGGTAGTTATAGGCCTGGGAAATAGGTCCTCTATTGTCAGTTCTGAGCATGGCAAGATATGCTCGAAAGTATGTCTGATTGAATTAATTAAAGATTGACTTCTAAATGACCTTTGAACAAATAACTATTTAAATGCTTCACGTCAGTATAGTTTACTGCTCCTGTCAAGATTCTCTCTCTCGGCTGGATTCTAAAACCACCTGCTGTCTGTTGGAAGGACAATTGGAATCTCAGAAGATATCCTGAATGCTCTTTTGGAACGAGAACCTCTGCTCATAGGAATCTTCTTTGAATTACACTCATAGAAAAAACTTAAGGAAGTTGTACCTTTGCATGTATATCGGGATTCATACAATAACTCTGAAAGATTTTGATACACAGTGACCTTTATTGAAGACATACGAGATAACCAAGTGTGAACAAAATTACCTCTATCTCTTTTAAATAAACAGACCGCCATCAAAGACTTTCCACTTCCTTAAGTGATGTCAATGAGTGTAAATAGCTTGTGTTTTTATACTGGTACTAATATTTAATCAGATATCACTCTCTTAAATGTAACCAATTGTGGCTATTTGTGTGGAAAATCGAATTGATATTTTATTAACTGTTAAAAACAATGACAACTTCTAATTTTTGAAACAGTGATTAATTTTAAAATATTTTTTCCCGAGAAGCTTTAAAATGATTGGTTATGTGAATCAAAAAGGGAATTATGCATTTGACAAAAAGATATAATAAATAAACCTCCCCACCTATAGAAATAAATTGTACGAGTGTTTTCAAAAATAATAAAGTCTGATTTTCACATTTAATATAAATTCACTGGGAAGGTTTAACGATAAGTAATCAATGATGAAGTTTTTCATTATAATTGATTTTGTAGATCGGGTCACACGGCAATTAGAGATCGAATCTGCCTTAATCAATAAGATCAATATTGACGCCTGCTCATCCAACCGCAGATTTTTTGTTGGTTTCCTCAGTGCCGCAGGATTCCCATCACCGGAGCTTGGAATATCCTTCTAGTTACATGAAACGGTGTTTACCAAGCTCAGTTGAATCAAATTTTCAATAGTTTCCACTATCTGGGTGCGTTTTGAGCGACTTGCGAGTTGATAAAGAATTCATATATTGCTATAGTTGGTGTTAAATTTAGTTTCGTTCCCGCTTAAAGTTTGATGCCATGATATACGGTCTTAGAATGTCGAACCAACGCTATGCCACATGTAGTGCTATGTGTT
>CP092868.1:82930013-82963646 GCA_030710605.1 Cordylochernes scorpioides
GATCAAAAGGTCTTGCTTTTATCCTCTGGCTTTTATCCTTGGGGGGAGGATGTTCAGATTGATATTCAACTTATACCTGTTTTGCATAATAGTTAAAATTCTAGCTGTTTTGCATATTGTTCTTTTGTTTGTAAAATTAATTCATTTTACCGCGTGCCAAGTATGTGGATTTTGGATAGCTTTGTTAAATAAAATCAGTGTGTTTGAAAACTACGCCCGTGTGTGGGATTCTTTTATAGAATAACTTTCCCTTTGTGATTCAACGAGTGATCGCCTCAACTCAAAACAATTACAGTCCTCAGAAGGTGGCGGAGGCATTAGGATTGGTATTTCTAAATTGAACATCGCCTCCAGCCAAGGTTAAACACACAGTAAACTTAATTTACAAATACTTATAGATCACATGAAAACAACTTTGTCATTGGTCAAAAATATTTAATGATAATAATATATTTTAATTAAAAAGACATATATTGGATCAAAATATCATTTATTTTACCAATATTTCAGTTGGCTGAACGCCAACCTTTATCAAGGTGTTATAACATTTTAAAGTGTGCCAACAACAAACTCAGCGCCACATAACGTCAACAGAATTAAGTTTTAAAGAATATTTTGTTATTTACACAAAGTAATAACGCGCCATCTATACATATAAAATAAAAGGACTTGAAAGCGCGAATGTTTCTTTTAAACATAATACAAATTTCTACTGTCCTTACTGCGATGAAAAATTATATATTGGGAAGGCTTGGCTCATCAGTGGTGAACCTTCCCAGCGGTTTCGCCAATTTAATCCACCAGACCGCTTCTCAGAGCTCTAATACTGTATTGGATCATTCTGCTTTTATATGCTACACTGAAGGATGGAATCTTAGAAATGGTTTTCAAGTAAACTATGGACATAAGCTTATAGGACAGTAGAATAACATTCAAATATTTGCTTCGAGCAATGCTCTTCAGCAAACAATAAAGACAAGGCCAGTTAGGCATAAATTTACACAAAGCAATAACGCGCCATCTATACATATAAAATAAAAGGACTTAAAAGCGCGAATGTTTCTTTTAAACATAATAAAAATTTCTACTGTCCTTACTGCGATGAAAAAATATATTGGGAAGGTTTGGCTCATCAGTGGTGAACCCTCCCAGCGGTTTCGCCAATTTTAATCCACCAGACCGCTTCTCAGAGCTCTAATACTGTATTGGATCATTCTGCTTTTATATGCTACACTGAAGGATGGATTCTTAGAAATGGTTTTCAAGTAAACTATGGACATAAGCTTATAGGACAGTAGAATAACATTCAAATATTTGCTTCGAGCAATGCTCTTCAGCAAACAATAAGACAAGGCCAGTTAGGCATAAATTTACACAAAGCAATAACGCGCCATCTATACATATAAAATAAAAGGACTTAAAATCGCGAATGTTTCTTTTAAACATAATACAAATTTCTACTGTTCTTACTGCGATGAAAAAATATATTGGGAAGGCTTGGCTCATCAGTGGTGAACTCTCCCAGCGGTGTATTAGAGCTCTGAGAAGCGGTCTGGTGGATTAAATTAGCGAAACCGCTGGGAGGGTTCACCACTGATGAGCCAAGCCTTCCCAATATATTTTTTCATCGCAGTAAGGACATTAGAAATTTGTATTATGTTTAAAAGAAAAATTCGCGCTTTTAAGTCTTTTTATTTTATACGTATAGATGGCGCGTTATTGCTTTGTGTAAATTTATGCCTAACTGGCCTTGTCGTTATTGTTTGCTGAAGAGCATTGCTCGAAGCAAATATTTGAATGTTATTCTACTGTCCTATAAGCTTATGTCCATAGTTTACTTGAAAACCATTTCTAAGATTCCATCCTTCAGTGTAGCATATAAAATCAGAATGATCCAATACAGTATTAGAGCTCTGAGAAGCGGTCTGGTGGATTAAATTGGCGAAACCGCTGGGAGGGTTCACCACTGATGAGCCAAGCCATCCCAATATATTTTTTCATCGCAGTAAGGACAGTAGAAATTTGTATTATGTTTAAAAGAAACATTCGCGCTTTTAAGTCCTTTTATTTTATAAATATTTTGTTATTTTTTAATGGGGAGAAAAAAAATTGATATATATATTTATATTATGGACAAAATAAATTTTGTAAAATATGGATGTGAATATTTTCAAAAATAACAATGATGCCTATTTTATATTTAAAATTATTTGTACTATGTGTACGTATTAAAAAAAAACATAAAATAATCGCTATAAAGACACAAACATTCGTGGGTATGGCAATATGTAACACCACAATATCCGTGGAGATACTTCAATATGTAAAATTGTAGCTTCACATCGCTATAAAGACACAAACATTCGTGGGCGTAGCAATATGTAACACCACAATATCCGTGGAGATAGTACAATATGTGAAATTGTAACGTCACATCGCTATAAAGACACAAACATTCGTGGGAAATGTAAGTATCTAAAACAACACAACATCCGGGGGAATAACGATAGGTAAATATATAATTAGCAATTTTAACGAAAGATTTAATGTAAATTAAAATTATATTATGTAAATATGTAATTCCAACAACATTCGTCTGCAGCAGACGACCCTGAAATGCCGCCAGTTCAACAACAAAAAAGCCATTTACCTTCAGATTCCCGGATGGTACCGTTCCACACATACGCAGAACAATTTGACATAGTGAAAAGGAAAAAATTGCTAAAACAATAAATCTGTTTGGTTTTCAAGTTCCCACAGCACGGGTTTACTATGGCAGGAAAGGGGAAAACAAATACATTTTATTTGTAATTTTTTTTTCTAAAAGAAAATTATTACAAAATGTATCTAGTCGTTTGAAATATGTAAAATGCTACACACTTTCTAGAGCTCTAAACCAATCTCGCCAATTCACATCTACGAATGATAAGGAACAATTTTGATTATAGATTATAAACACAAGGTAACAACGTTGTTACCAATTTCATACAAAAGTGCTGAATGGATTTGGTCTTATTACCTTGTGTTCACATTTACGAATATGCTACAACATCATCTTCGGACAAATTCGGACAATCTGAAGCCGTGGCCCTCATATCGGTAGTGCTGGAAGGTTTTAGAATATTTTACAAGATACTTCCTCTAGAGAGGCTATTTATATTTCATAAAATAAAAAAGAAAGCCTTGAAAGACTAATCACAATTAAACAGCTTTATAAATTGTTTTTTTTTTCAACAGAGTTTATTTATACATATCTATTATAATGTTTAGAAATTGTGTAAGGTAACACTTTTGAATAAACATGTATAAAATGTAGACATAGCTTTCGAATTGTGATAACTAAAGAGATTTCTACATAGCTCCTACGATTTGTTTCTTCTACTCAAACTTCCCAACGGGACTTCTTTGTCAGCTGTTGCTCAGAGGGAGTGACTGAGACGTATG
Organism: Cordylochernes scorpioides; assembly: GCA_030710605.1. Lineage (NCBI taxonomy): Eukaryota > Metazoa > Arthropoda > Arachnida > Pseudoscorpiones > Chernetidae > Cordylochernes > Cordylochernes scorpioides. Next base: position 82,933,458 of record CP092868.1, read on the forward strand.
GTGCTTGGAACAAAAGAAACAATTAAAGTCGACTCTCGATAATTTGAAACTCGTTAATTTTAATCTCTCGATAATTTGAAATGTTTTCCGGTCCCTTGAAAAACACTGGATAAATTGAATGAATTCAATATTACTTGGTCCCCTCGGTAATTTGAAGTTTAAGGAATAGTATCTTGCCACAAATGTACATTTGTGAATAACTGTACAAATGTTTAAAATATGAGAGCTCAAACTCTTGTTTGAGAAAAGGCAATACCCGAAAGCGCTCCCCATAAATTTATTACTTTAAAAACTTGTGGTAATTCACTTATTGTATCAACATAGTATGTATATCCCGAAACTTCGAAAACTCAAACTCTTGTTTACTTGATTTTCCCCCTCTCTTCCTCTTAGTTTTTTAAATTCCTGTTATTTTGAACTCTTGATAAATTGAAATATTTATCTGGTATCTTGAGTTTCAAATTATCGAGAGTCGACTGTATTTAGATCGATGAAGGGTTCTTTCATTGCCACATTACCAACACAGCAATCGTCTTTCACCATTCTTGGGACCATATCTTGAAGGAGGAGGTTTGAATCACAGTAGGTTTATCTGTCCTGCTACTACACTTATAAATATGTAATTGTATTATATTGAGATCAGTGACATGGGGTTTAGTTTGGATTTAATTATAAACGCGATATATTTAGAACGAAAAGACATTTATAGAAAGCCTGAACTAAAAGAGATTTTTAAAAGTAGCACATTCGTATATAATGCAGAATCAACATCAAATTCCTGCTGTGAACATTAATACTGAATAGAAAACAGTTTAAATTTGAAAATAAATCGTAGAGTATTTAGGGTAGATATATGAGTGTGTTATATGGCTGGAGATACCACTGCTGTCTTGACTAACCACCAACACCCTGAGTAAGGAGTCAATAATATAATCAAAAGGCTTCAACCATTTCTATTTGCACATATAAAACTAACATTTTATTTCTAGATTCAATTTTAAAGTGATTATTTGAAGAACTATCCCGAAATCTCATGCTTGAGACAAAAAAAACCGTGTTATATTTCAGTGGCATGTGTGGAATCCGCTGATATACCTGGCAAGAATTCAGCAAAGAGTCTATTTGATCCTGTCGGCTCAGATTCCACCAAACTTCCAGGATGACGTTTTTTGTCACAGCTTGGGTTACGTCCTAGAACAGACATACTGTCCTGACAATAAATAAACTTTGTACCACATTTTGAATAAAATCCTAACAGGTAGAGAGAAAATGCTGCCATATTAACCACTAACGGATGTTCGGGAAAAATCAGGAACTGGATTTGTATTCCCGCTGCATAACTTGAAACCCGAAAGAAATAAGGCCTTTGCAATGTAAAAGTGCCTTAAGAGTTGAATCGCGAGCGCATTACGTTTTAAAGTATTCGAATTATTGGGGGCGAGGGATTCCTTTGATTAAAAAGGTTCTGAAAATACAAATTTTACGAAGATTATTTAAGTTTTAGACAAGCATACGCACTACCCCCATTGTCTAGAGAAAGAAGAGTCCCGAAATACAATAATATATTGAATTGAGATCAATAGTATAATATGAAAAATCAATGAAAGGGATAGGAAGTTCCTACAAAAAAATATCAAGAGTCCGGTAACAAAATTGAAAAACAGAATTTCGATCAGAAATAATTCAAGTACGTTGAATGATTCAGTTGGCCATGTTGATTGCGGAAGAAGTTAGGATAGAACTATATCGAATGCGAAAGTGATTCCAGCACGAAATGAAAGTAGATCGCTTTGGCAAAATCCAAGTTTGGACGAATTATGTGCAATGTCTTTACTTCATTCTGGGGACGATGATGTTACCTTTCCCCCATTATAGGATCATCAGAAATAGTCACTACTACCCACTCATCCCGTCTTCTACTCCTGGTGACGTCATCCAAATAAATAATTTCAAATAAAAAAACCCTAGTTTGGATTGCGATCGGTCTGAACTCCGAAATTCAGGTGGGATACGCCATCAATGCTGAATAATACAGGTCGGTACCGAGGTCTTACTACTATCAGACTTGTTTCATACACCAATCAGGACTCATGGAATGGCGGTTACAGACCAATTCAACGCCTGTTACGCCCAAGATCATCGCGTAACTCCGATATCCGCTTTTGTAGTGAAGATTGAAAACCAAGCCAGTTATAGGAAGCATAAAATAGCTATGGAATAAAATATAAGGTATATATTTCCTATTGCACTACGTACAAATATGTGCAGTTAGTTGTAACCGAGAAATAAAAACAAGATTTTCTGGTATTTTATGCTATGGCAGTCCCGTTTGTTTCTTATAAACATATGAACCAACTCTGGTCACTTCTCTCCATTGTCTCTCTGCGCAAGTTTGAATTGCATACCACGGAGGGACTGTCCGAGGAAAGAAACAACGCACACGACAAATCCCCTGAATAATCCGACGTAATCCTCGGAGGTTCTTGAAGTAAATTTTTAATTAGAAACTTTGTGCGCGACTTAATTGGAAGTTAAATTAATTAGTGTGGTGGGGGGTCTGTTACTTATTCACATACTGCTCTACAATTGTTGTGGCGGCAACTGTAGACATCGGTAACACTCTCTTTCTAGAGAATAGTAAATAACATCTGATATTTAGTTGTAAAATTACCAATAACAATGTTACACCTTCAAACAACCCCAATATGACTTCTAAATATAGGTAGCCAAATATTTAATGGCCTGAAACCTTATACACTCTACTCGCAAAACCAACAACATCAAAACACGTACCCTGTTGAATTTTATCAATTCGATAAGGATTCCTAATTTTGACAAGTTTTATTTAAACTCCCCAGTTACTTCATATAGTGTATGTGTTACAAGAATATTTTCATTTTATTTAAATATAAAATAATAAATATTTCGCCATAATCTTATTATCATGTTCTTTATTCTTTCTGATTTTGAATTGAACAATTTTTAATTCACGACGTAAAAAAATAAAAACACGTCTAGATTTTTTTGTCAACTTTATCAAGCAAGTATTGACTAACATAAATATTAGACCTTTCGAAATGTAAAATTCTTGGAAAAATTTGAAGCACAAGCATCAAGATAAGGACGTTCAGAAACAGATCATTTCCAAGAAGAGCCCAGAAAGTCTCCGAAATGTTGCGCAAAGGCCGAAGTTAGGTGTAAACAATTAGCAGAAGATGAACTGAGTAAATATTTGGCACATCGTAGAGTTAAACCTCTTATCAAATAAACCTTCTGCCGAAAATGACAACGCCTGCGATTCATGTAAACGATTACTTGGCGGAAAAAAAATGGCCATGACTACTTATTCACCTGACCTATCGACATTTGACTTCTACTTGCTTCATGTGAGGAGGAACTAGTTGGGCATGGAGGAGGGGACTGTGCTCAGTGTTTTACCAAGAAATGAGGACTTTTCCTTAAGTGGACGCTATTTTGCCATAATAATATTTTTCATATGAAAATATCACTTCTCACGTCAAAATAGTCCTCAAAACTAGGCGCCAGTCTTTTCACCCTATCCGCAAACTAGTGGACGGTGACAAAGCTACAAAACAAGTTTTGGCAAACGGAGAAGCGCATAAATGGAGACCCTGGTTTCAAGCTAAGGCCCTCGTCCATTTCAGAGCGGGCTTTAATTTCGTGAGATCCACAAGGGCTCAAATGAAACCTTCACAATCTTCCAAAGTTCGCTAGTTTATGGAGACTATCAGTAGATGGCTCTTAGTTTTTGGCGTCTATTTTGACTTGAGAGGCGACCTTATTTTCATAGATCATTATCCTTCCTGCATAATTTCCATCTAAATGTTATTTTTGTTTTATTCTTTATTTTTATTACAATTTTATAAGGGGTTTGAAAGACTTTTGAGGTTCACTCTTTGTAATAGAAAGACAGAACCTTTTTCTGAGAGTTCATGGATAAAGTAACTGTTGCACAAAGTTCCTACATTATGTGTATTTATGTTTTTAAAAATATATATATTTTTAGATAACAATAAAAGATGATTTATTATTCCTAAGATTTTTACCAAAATTATGATGGAGTCCGGTTTGAAAGATAAAATTGAAGAAATTTGCCCAAGGCGAAACTTGCGGCACACAATTCAGGTAGAGGATTGTCAACAACTGCTATAGGAATTTGTCGGTTACTCCAATCGCCGGTAAGTTTGATAATAAATAAACTTAATAAAGTTTTTTGTGTGTGTATGAATTAAACATTAATAGCTATTCAAAGATAGTATCCCTCTGTTATGTGAATTTACCGTTGAGGATTATTTAAATTATATATTGAAATAGAGAGGAGTATAATTTAAACCTATAAATAAAAGGTTTGGCTATAAAATAACGAGACTATAAACCTGTAAAGCATTTTATTTTAAATTTATACACATTTTCTGATTGTCCCTTCAATATACATCCTTCCTCTACGCTCCATGTCGAATTTCCAGTGTTCGATACAGTGCTGGAAGTTGGCTCCTTCATGCCACCTTTTATTTTCATACCTTCAACTTGTTAAATCTGGTTCCTTTCAAATGTTTATTTGAACTCGAGAAACAGTCACATGGTATCAGATCAGACGAATAAAGGAATAATCTAACACTGGGATGTTAAACTTGGCCAGAAACGTCTTGAAAGACAAAATTTGGTGCATTTTAATTATTAAATATATAATTAATAAATAAAAAATTACACACTCTCTCTTCAGGCTGATGGAAAGACAGAAATGTGAAGGAAGGCTAAAGGCTAAGGTAGAGGTCGGCAAACTGCGGCTCGCGAGCCACATGCGGCTCTTTATATAGTTCCATACGTGAATATTATTTATGCTAGTACTATTTATTAAAGGAATAAGCATAAAAAGACTAAGAGGAGCTTCTTTCAAAATTTTATTCTGCAAGCTTTCGGACTAGACGTCCTTCTACAGGCAACGGATAGTTGTAAAAACTAACCTAGTTAGTTTTTACAACTATCCGTTGCCTGTAGAAGGACGTCTAGTCCGATAGCTTGCAGAATAAAATTTTGAAAGAAGCTCCTCTTAGTCTTTTTATGCTTATTCCTTTAACCAAATTTTAAGAGTTCTTATCGTTTAGTACTATTTATTGTTTGAAAAAAAAAATTGTGGCTCTTTAAAAACTTTGAAATTTTGTAAATTGTAATTTTTGACTCGTCCGACTCAAAAGTTTGCCGAACCCTGGGCTAAGGTAATGTTCGAGTTTTCCCCGAGAACGATAGCTAGTCCTAAACCTTATTGAAATTTGACCTTAATGGTCATTATTTGGTATTGAAGTATCATCATAATCATTTTCTCCAAACTAACAGACAGACCGAGAAAATCAACGTTTTTGACCTATTTTTGATACGTATGATTCTTTTAAAAATAAATCAATTCATTATGCCCTTATATTTAAAAGAATCATACGCTTCAAAAATGGTTCAAATTTTTCATAACAGATGGTGCGCTAATACATCATATTATAGAAATAAACACAACCTTGAAATGGTTTTAAAAGTACTCTCTTTATCTAATAAAAGTATACAAAATAATAACAATAATAAAACGTTGGAATTCTGATATTCTAATTAAAGTCCATTTATTCAGTACTTCGACTTGGTAATTCTTTATAACCATTTAGTAATGAAATATGATCATTGATTATCTCCGCATTGATTGATTGGTTTATTGAGTTCACGTGACAGTCGAGAACCAATCATTTTGCGAATACCGGCGTAAATCTGACTGATGGCAACCCAATTATATATAGAGGGATTTATTTTATTTTCCTTTGTGAAATTACTTGATTTATTCTAGTTAACAAAGGATAATTATTTCAGCTAAACCTGTTGACTATATTCCCTGACCATGCAACTGAACATTGAAAGATGACTGCTCTATCTATCGGAATAAATATAAATTAAGCGTTCAAATAGATATTGAGATTTAGAGAGCCATCTATACATTATAATGGAAACTATTTAGGAGATAAATATTTTCTTTTTTGAGTAAAAGTTATTTAATTAAAATATATAAATTCGCGCTGGCACATTTTCGATTATAAAGTCCGAATATTGATATTTTATAGACCAATACATTTTGTGCGAGTCACTCATGTTATTTCTTAAATGAAGGGAGCATGGTGAAGAGTGTGTTTTATATGTATCAATGGTATATGTGTATGATATTTATGTAATAAAATACACACATAATCTACTATTACAAGAGAGAGAATAGCCTTACATCATCTTGAAGAAGGAATCAAAGTTTACGGCGACGTGTTTCTTTATTTGTGTTGTATAATCGGCAATCTTTCGGACTATGACGTCCTTCAACAGGCTACTATACAAGAAACTAGAGAAATATATATATATATGTGGTAACCGAGGGGGACAGTCAGGGCGTGGAGAGTTTTCCAGTACCTCTCTGCACCTCGGGAGACCTTTAACAGTTCTCACAGAGTACAGGCAGTCGTGGTCGAGGCAGAGTGGAAAGCTTGGGAATGTCCACGCAAAAACTAAGAGACAGTTGCACTAAGAAAGTTCCGTGAACAGATAAAAGTTGAGCTAGGAGGGAAAGATGGAGATAGAAGAGTTCTTACTGGTCTACATGGTCGATGAGGAGGACCTTGGTGACAACCGACGAGGGCTCGCGCTGATGGTGAAGTGACTGTATTTTTGGCTGGGACAGAGGCCTTTTATATCTTTTCTGAGAAATGGAGTATTGCATTTCAGCAGATGTGAAGAGCGTGGATCGTCTGGCGAAATTCTAAACTGGCGCCATCCTGACAGTTTCCAATCTATCTTTAGATGTTGTTGAACTTCTAAATCTATCTCGATTTTAGATGTTTTTGACTTTTTGCTCTAGCTCAACTTTTAATCTATTACAGAGTTTTATTTATTTATCCTCAGTTTGTACAAAGTACATTACATATGATGATGTAATGACACATGTCAATAATGCGTATAATTATTTACAGATGTGTGTCTATTATACAACATGAAAATCTTGTTATAAGTTATATACAATATGGGGTTGTTGCTTTAAATTGCCATAGATGGGCCCCGGGAGTGAAAGGGTTTATCTGGGTTTAAGCGGGTAGAGCCTCTCTAACACAGGTAAGTAATTAAAATATATTTTAATTAATTTAAACTGTGAGGGTTAAAAAGGGCTATAACAAGATGATTTGTTTGGATTTATAAAAATGAAATAAAAATGACATTTTTGTTTGATTTAAAAAAAAAAAAGATGATTAAAATAAAATGATGACATAAAAATTCACATTCTAAGAGAATATTGGCGAGCGTTGGAAAGGGTTAGTAGTTGAAGAATATGCAATTGTTAGGAGTGCATATGTAAACCAAATACTTAGATCCAGGTGCAAAGCGAGGATATAGACTTGAGCGTCTTCCTAGGCAATGTTTCACTTGCGATCCTATATAAGGGTTACAGTGCTTTGTCAGAATTTTAGGGTTATTGGGTTAAAAGTTGTTGAAGAAAAGTTGTCCATTAATATGAATAGAAAAGGAGTGAAATAGAGCCATGCAATAAGTAGAATTGTTGTAGCGACTGTAGGTGGTCTGACTTGACTCGAAATCAAAGGTTGATTGTGGTCCGCTAGAGCTGAAAAAAAAATTGAAAGTTGAAAAATTAAACGCTTTTTGCATGCGTTGGTGATTGGGCTCTGCGGATGATTGAAATAAACTCTTGAAGCATGTTCAGACCAGAAGTTGGGATTTTTAAATCTGGGGAACTGTGTTCAGAGAGTTTATTAAAATTACGAAATAAAAAAAATTGCCAAGCAGTGCTATCGTTTTTCTACAATGAAGTGAAGCAATGGCTGAAATAGATAGTGATGAAAAGTATAGGTAAGTGGTTAGAGAATATGATTGTTGTGGATGCCCGATAGTTGATGATAAACATTGTCATATAATAAAGCTATTTAAACAAATATAATATATAGTGAATAAAAAGATAAAAATATGATTGCGGATAAAAAGTGTAAGTGGACAAAATTAAAATGTAATATATAAAAGATATAATAATTAAGAATTAAAAAAGGATTATTGAAACAATTAAATGTTTTGAAATACTAAAATAATATCATGAAAAATAAAAGTAAATTTGATTAATTTTTTTTTAAAATAATGTTGGACTAAAAATTTATTATATAATTGAAAAGTAAAAATAAAAAAAAATATTCAAGATTTAATACAAAAATTAAAATATAATTAAAATATATTATAATGATTAAATAAATGTTGGGTAGTGGAAAATTGAACAATATTCTCGTTTTTCCTAAAAAGGTGATATGTAGATAATTATATCTCTTTTCCGTTGTAAAATCTATATCAGACTTAACCAAGTTGTTTTAATTAGTGATTTTTAAAGTTCTTATAAATAATGAGGTCACGTTGGTGATCGCATAATTACGACATACAACTGTTTGGCAGCTGTACATTTTTTCTAGTGGTTGAATAATATAAATTGTTTAGACGCTGGGTTTTTAAGAAGCACAGTGAAATATGAATGTAAAATTAATTGTATTGTACCAATAATAAATTGTGATGCGCTGTGTCGGTTGTATAAATAGAAATTTCAGAAGCGCAATTTACTGGTTGGATTGGTTACTAATATGTTATGTATTGTGATCTTCATTAACATGTAAAATGTTTGATATGTGTGGTGTGATTAAGGAGTTTGTGAGATTCTCGAGGAAATCTAAATGATTAGTGTGAAACATGTGTTTAAAAAAACGGCGATCATGAAGATAGCGGTCAAGATGATAGCTTTGTGAGGGGAGGGAGGACGGTGGACGGGGCGTTGTAACTGAAATAGATTCGGGGATCCTATTACTGGGGGTCACTCGTGCGGGGTGTTTGTTATTTTTGTCATTTACTTGAAACTGATTTTCTCTCTCTTCTTTTGTTAAGGTTGCCAATTTTCTGTTATAATTGAAAGATATGATTTTTCGGTGTTCGTAGTTGTTGTGTTTCGACGTTGTGGTGGACTCAATAAAAATGTTATTCGGTTATGTCAGGTTTAGATGTGTGGTGAAAGTGCGACTTTCGACGTGGACACGCTTTAGGGTGAGATGTGTCACAGGCGTGAAGGCGTCTTTGGCCTGAAAAGTGAGAAAAAAAATTGTTGTGTTGACTTGTGAAGTGAATTGAATGGTGTCATGTGAAGTCGTTGTTTTGGTAGAGAATCTAACCTGTTTCACCATGAATAACAAATTTACTAGAGTCATGGGTGGTGGGACGAACACATATCGAGAATATTTACATTGTTAGTGGATATGGCACGTTTAATGTGAAATATTTTTAGTGTTTAGAGGGGCGACGTTATGGAGCTTGTTTGGCTCGAAATTGGATTTTTTTTTGTGAAATCGCGCACTAATAATTGATGCCAATTGGAGAAAGTGATGTGTGAGGGTGTTGTAGATTTTGTGGATAGAGATGTATGGTTGGTTAATTATACCTTTAAAATGAAGAGACGAGGGAGTGTATCTATGTTAGAATAAAACGTTGTTAATAAGTTTGGCGGGCGGTGACCTAATTTAGCTCCTGGCGTGATAGTTGACGGGATTTTTATTTTTAACTTGTTTTGGGAAAGATAGTTGTTTTTCCTAGTTGTGATTTTGAAGATATTGTCTCTCAGGAGAGAAATCGCAAAATATTTCAGAAATTAAAAAAATGCGTTTCACCTATGTTGATTTATATTTAAAATTTTGATTTTTTTTATCGTTGATTATGGTTGCTAAAATGATTCTTGTAAAAGGGCAACGTCGTGAGAGTGACAAATAATTTGGATTTGGGCGTTTACATAAAATGGTGAATATGACGATGATTTTTACAAAATTTTAAGAATTTGATTAGGAAATGGGTGTTTTGGTATAGAGATAAAATATTAATAAAAACAGAAATAAGTTTAGAATTATGATATGATGAGAATTTTTTTTTAAATAAAAATAATGATTTTTTTCAAGTTGTAGCTTTGGATAATGCCATTTTAGGTGAATTTAAGAAAGGCATGTATGATTAGTAAATTGGTAAAAATGCGTGATAGGCGAAATTTTTTTAAAAGTAAAATTGAGAGTAATAACTTGAAATTTATAATCTGATTGATAATTAAAGTGAATTTGATAAATGAGAGTGCGAAAGTTTTAAAAATTGAATAAAAATGATATAAAAAGGAAAATAATGATTTTAAAATGTTAAAAGTGAAAATATAAATACAAAATTTATGGGGAATCAAGTTGTGAACTTGAGGATAAAGTTAAGGTAGGTTTTTAAAAACTTACAATTGTGTGATGATTGTTCAGTCAGGAAACTTGGTCTCTGGTTGTTTTCCTGCTGACGTGGAAAGCGCTCCATATAGGGCTTGTAGAAGCTTGTTGCTTCTGTAAAGTTGATGGCGGCTTGTCGCTTTGATCATTGTCTCGATGTCAGGCCGAAGGTGGGGAACTGGTCACTGGGTTTGGGTCATTCTGCTCCTCGATTTTCATGACTTGCGGGAATTTCGACAGTGTCGTTGGGGTGGTCAGACAGCTCCTGGCGTTAGCGAGGTGTGTTAGCGGGTCTGCGGAGGTCCCTTGGGGCGTCGTGTCTTCCGTAAATATTTCTTGTTGGGGAGAGATTGCGTGGTCGTTTCGTTGGAATGGCCGGTTTGTTCCTCCATCTTCGCTCTTTCTCGCTTCTATCTGGACAGTCTTCTTACCTTCTTCCTTTGGTATCCTGTCGACTAACTATGTGATGAAGTCCTGTTAACTCTTGTAGAATTCTGTCGACTAAAAATGTGATGAGGTATCCAGTTGACTTAATCTATGGTGTGCGATCCTGTCGACTCTCGCTATACTGTGTTGACCGAGAGGAACAGTCAGGGCGTTGAGAGTTTTCCAGTACCTTTCTGCACCTTGGGAGACCTTTAACATTTCTCACAGAGTACAGGCAGTCGTGGTCGAGGCAGAGTGGAAAGCTTGGGAATGTCCACACAAAAAACGAAGACACAGTTGCACTAAGAAAGTTCCGTGAACAGATAAAAGTTGAGCTAGGAGCGAAAGATGGAGATAGAAGAGTTCTTACTGGTCTACATGGTCGATGAGGAGGACCTTGGTGACAACCGACGAGGGCTCGCGCTGGTGGTGAAGTGACTGTATTTTTGGCTAGGACGGAGGCTTTTTATATCTTTTCTGAGAAAGGGAGTATTGCATTTCAGCAGATGTGAAGAGCATGAATCGTCTGGCGAAATTCGAAACTGGCTCCATCCTGACAGTTTCCAATCTATCTTTAGATGTTGTTGAACTTCTAAATCTATCTCGATTTTAGACATTTTTTACTTTTTGCTTTAGCTCAACTCTTAATCTATTAAAGAGTTTTATTTATTTAGCCTCAGTTTGTACAAAGTACATTACATATGATGATGTAATGACACATGTCAATAATGCGTATAATTATTTACAGATGTGTTTCTATTATACAACATGAAAATCTTGTTATAAGTTATATACAATATGGTGTTGTTGCTTTAAATTACCATATATATGTTGTGATATGTAAATAACCTTTGTTAAGTGTTATAATTGTTACCTATTGTTGGCTATGCAAAATTATTCCATTTGTCAATTGTTTTAAACTTATGTAAATTATTTCCTTTTTATCTCTATCTTGTATATAAGAAGATTGCTAGATTGAATAAACATTCAGTTCAGCTTGTAAGTCGTAGCGAGTTTGTTCAGACAACTCATACACATTACAACAATAAATATATTATATTCAATTCAATTTTTTATAATATATGAATATTTTTTCTAATTTGACCAAAAAACAAAAAGCTTTTTTAAATTATTATTTTGTTCTGTTGTATATATAGATTTGTTTTTTTCTTTTGGGTTGGTTAAATGTGTTTTTTTCTGATAAACTTCATGCCAAAAATATTATATAGTTAAATTTGTTTAAAATAAAATAAGCATATTTGCTAATAATTGATATTTCATTCTTCTTTTTTTTTTTTTAGTCAGTAAAATTTGCATTCGACAATCTGAACATTTACTTAATAATCAATAATTACCTCTTTTTATTCTCTCCCTCCCCCCAAATATAAGATATATATATATACATAGTTTGTTGTATAGTAGCCTGTTGAAGGACGTCATAATCCGAAGGCTTGCCAAGATTATACCGCATTTATAAATAAACTTGTGGCCGTAAACTTTGGTTCCTTCTTGAAAATCTACTATGTCTAAGAAACCATGGAAACATGTCACGTGTAGGTAGCTGACGCTATAATTCAAAATATATACCATTAAATGTTCTCTATCTAAATTAGTCCAACAACCAACTAATTCACATATTTTTGAGTTTTCAAGTGATGATAATATTTATAAAAAAAGAACAAAATGGTAAGGAAGAGAGTTTCCTGTAAGGTTTTTTATTTATCTGATCTTTCGAGCATTTTTACGCTTCTACTGGAGTAAAAAAGAAAACCTTTGTTGATTATAGTTATTATTATCACTGTACATAGTAATATTAATGTTAGTAGTAGCAAAAGCGGTGATAGAAATCAATATACGTTTTCATTTTTAATTCTTCTACAGGAGTAAAAATGAAAACGTATATTGATTTTTATCATCGCCTTTGCTACTAATAAAATTAATATTACTACATACAGTAAAAATGATAACTATAACGATGGCTAGAAGTCAGAATTTTCTGGAAACACCCGTGGAGAAGGCGGCCATTCGACAAGTGCAGCTACATGTATATCGCGGTAAAGGTGTTAGGTCGTCAGGACGGTAACAGCCAACCAACCCTCTATTTATTTAGATGATGGCCACCTGGTGCCAGATGTTTCCATCACTGTGGCCGAGACTTTCGTGCTGGTCGAATCTGGCAACTTTTAAAGCATCAGCTACACACTATGCAGACTTAGGTCCCAAATAATTGTAGAATTTTTATCCCGCTTGTGTGAGAGCAACATTTACAATATTCGCTAAATAAAGTGTTTTACAGGGTGTCATGTGTGACATATCTTCAAGGTCCTATCAACAAGGTAGTATACACAGAATAATGTAGGTAGCTATTTGTCCATATTTCATAAAGACATTCGTGAAGGGGCATTATGAGATTGTTCTTTCTTCTAATTGGAAATTCCATCTAGATGTGAGAGGCATTTTCCGAAGTCTCCTATAACGGCCGGTCAAAGTGAACATAGGAATCATATGCAAATACACTCGTAAATATACAAAGTTTATCTTATAGATTATAGATATGGGGAAATATTCTAGGGAAGAGACTTAGTGAAATATATAAAAATATATTAAAAGAACAGACTCCAACTTCGCCCAGTATCTTCTCAAGTGATTGTTCAATTGCATCAAAAATACATTCTATGTCATTTTTATCAGTAGTAAGGTAGAAAGGACGAGTAACAAATCAATATAATATTAAATAATATAATAAAGATAATTATAATAAAACGACACTTGAAGTTACACCGCATGAGTTATTTTCGACGGAATATCAAATTTTTATTTCAAGGTGAAACATCGACTATTTCTAACCTTTTTGGATGAGGTATGAAAGGATGAATTATGAAGAGTAATGATGAACGGAAAAATAAAAGTGTCCAGGGATGGGAATCGAACCCACAATGTTCCGCTTACCGGGCAGATGCCATGGGTTCGATTCCCATCCCTGGACACTTTTATTTTCCGTTCATCATTACTCTTCATAATTCATCCTTTCATACCTCATCCAAAAAGGTTAGAAATAGTCGATATTTCACCTTGAAATAAAAATTTGATTTTTCGTCGAAAAGAAACTCATGCGGTGTAACTTCAAGTGTCGTTTTACAATCACAGGCCGCAGTGTATTACATAGTTATAATAATTGGTGATAAAATTTAATATTAATAATAAACTTCCCCTTGCATATGATAAATTACGAATTGTAAATTGTGAAATATATATATAAATATGTGAAAAAAAAATTAATATCACGGAACAAGTTAAATAAACGTTTAGTTTATTTTTGTTCCACTAGATGACGTGTCTTTTTTTAAGACCTCTAACTATTAAAATAATAATAATATTAGTGTTATTTTCTTTTTTATTACATTTTAGTAGTTAAGTATATTTTTATTATTGGAATTTAGTTCACCATTAATAATAAGACCATGGATTTTTTTTTTAAACTTGTTAATTAATATTCATTTTTAAAACACCGTGACTTGGAATATATGGTTCTTTGGTGTAGTGTTTAATGGAAAATCGACCGTACTATGTGTAGGGTTTTATCACTGTATATGTGTGTACTCTATATACATTTGTGCCTACTGTTCATGATATAGTTAAACCTGTCTATAGCTCCCTTCTTGGGACTCACCAAAATAGGGTACTATAGAGAGGTGGTGCTATAGACAAGTCACTTTAAATGTAAATCGCATCGTACTACGTATTTAAAATCGGGCGTTATAGAGAGGGAGGCGCTAATTAGAGGGGGTTCTATAGACAGGTATAACTGTATATACTTTGTGCCTATTGCTTATGTGCCTTACAATACAAATCTAACACGATTATATTTTCTACTGCATTTTTACTGCAATATAAATAAAAATATCAACCATTTCCAATAGAATTTGATATAGGTGATGATAGGATTTCAAATTTCTTTGAATATAATGTCGAATTCTTTTTTTTTTGCATCCGTGAATCCCTGCTATACGCCACAGAAACGGCTGCGTCTTTTATCGCGCTTTTAAAGCAAAAATCTACATATTTGTTTATTACCTGGCTAATTGAAGTATTTCGGAACTATGACAGACTTCCTGACCTATGTGCCTCTTATGGTATCATCTGGACAGGTCAAGTATTGTGGGAATGTAAGCGGAACACTCTCAGCTTTATTTCTAAGTATATAGCTCTCTGAAAAAATGTTTGATTAGGCAGAAAGAAGCTCGTTTTTTTTTTCGGAGGCCTTGGCCATTCTTGGAGGTATTTCTCAAAAAACTATGTGTGTGTGTGTGTGTGTCGCAACAAATCATTGCCAGAATGATAAATTTCATGGTGTGTTGAGAAAAATCAATTTCATAAAATAGTCTTTTAAATTTCTTCATATTGCCATTTGGAAAATTATGGAAGACAAACTTCAGTATGAGACAGCAATTTATTCAAGGAAAGAACAAACTATGAATGATAAACAAAAGATAAGCAATGAGGGAAGTTTACAGAGTAGCAAAATATAAACATAAAAATAATACTCTGTTAATAAACTAATAAATAATTTGTAGCAATATTGTCTGAAGGTTATATGAACGAGGGTTTAAACTCGGCGAGAAATCAATGGTACGATGACAATAAGATAGACGAGGTGAGACAGGTGTTGAGTGAGTACAATGATAGACAGACAGACGTGTGTAGAGGAAGTAGGAAACAATCGGCTGCTGCCGCAATCTTGTTGCAGCAATGTCTTGGGCCATCACGTGGCTCAGCATTAGTGGGATAAACACTACCTTGGTGGAATAAACACTATTAATTAAGTTATCTTAACCATCTCCATTTGGCACGTGTGTGACGTGCATTTTTCTGGGTGCGTCCAGTGCTGATATGAAATACTTTTTTCTACCAAGCACAAACTATGGACGCACCTGACTATAATGCTAATGAATCATGGTTTACATCCAGTCAGGTTACGCCAGAAACGGCTAGAACAACTGCCAAAGTAACATACAAACACTGGACCACCTCACCTGCCCAGAAAATTCAGAATGATCTTCCAAGAACCAACTCTGCGCCAACTCTCAAGACAATGAAAGTTTGAAGGATAGCGATGGTCGATGTAGACAATCTGAACGTAGAACCAGGGGTCTGCTGGGTTAAAGAATTAAATAACCTACTTTCAATACTTGTTGCTGTGTGTGTGCGTGAAGTATGGAGATATTCAATAGTACTCAGATGTTGGTGAGGAAAGAGATAAAGTCGATGACAGAGCTATAAAGGTTTTTTATACTGTACGGTCAGAACGGGGCCAGAATAAACTTGGCGGAAGTCTTGCGTGGGAGGAAGCAGATCGACTTTAGAACTAGCCCATCAAGTATTCATGAGCGTCATAAACAATGGATGACATGCGTCAGTCGCCTTAACTAACGTCTCCGTGGAGAGAGTGACGGGGATAGTCGAGTGTTTGCCAGGACTTGGGTCCGAGAATCTAATAGGATAAACCCTGTCGGCCCAACTCATACTGCCTGAAGCGCTCAACTTTTAAATGCGAATATATATACAGTAGAACTAGGATAATTCAAACGTCTTTAATTCAAAAACGTCTTTAATTCGAATATTTATCTTGGTCCCTAGAATTTACTATAAATAGAATTTCCGTTTTTAATTCGAATTTATGGGTAATTCGAAGTTTTTCTGGTCTTTTGGACTTGGAATTATCCAAGTACGACTGTATTTTGATATACATGTAGGTAGAGATAATTATTATCTGCTTGAGATGTTGGAATACGCGAATATTATATTGGTGTGCAGCCGTGAACAGAATAATAAAACAGTTTTAATCACAATTTGCCTCAATTGTACTAGTGGAAATAATTAAGGAATAAATACCTGAATTAAGGCGTAAGGAATAAATAAAAGATTACATATTTAAATATCTACAGAAAGATTTGAGCCAGCCAACGGGAAAGAGAGAATATGATTTTACGGGCTACTGAATAAATTGAATGATTTTAGAGCCCAAAAATAAATGTAGCAATCAGACAAGCCGCAATGCACTATAGTAAAGTACCAAGGTGTTGCACATCACCGGGTTGTTTCAAAAAGGTTAGATTCCCCAGGCCAGGGAAGATAAAAGAAAGACAGGTGTTGATTAGATAAGAATATTAATGAAAATGAGAAACAAAAACAATGGTTTAATATAGGGAAAGCCGCGACATCTGGCGGTCGACCCCACAGAGTAGCTTGTTCTATAAATATATACAGTTAAACCTATCTGTAGCGTTCCCTCTAAATAGCGCCCGATTTTAAATACGTAGTACGATGCGGTTTACATTAAAAGTGACCTGTCTATAGCACCTCCTCTTCTATGGCACCCTATTTGGGTGAGATCCCAAGCGGGGGTGCTATCGACAGGTTTAACTGTAAATTAAATTTTATTGCCCTCTATCGTTAAAATTTTACACAAATAAATTTACTGGCAATGCGTTTCTTTTTTTTTTTTTTTTTTTTTTTTTTAATCTCTACAGACCTTACTGCAATGATATGATTTAATGAATGAGAGGGCTTGGCTCATCAGTAGTGAACCCTCTCAGCGGTTTCGCCAAATTAATCTCTAGACCGCTCTACTATTGTATTGGACTGGTTTTGTTATATACCCTGCATTTTCTATGGAAGGCAGCCTAAATGGTGTTTAGTGAACTATGGACATAAGCTTATAGGTCTGTAGAGGTACATACATATAAATTTCAAGGTATTGCATCGAGCAAAGCTCTTCCGCGCAAAAACATGTTTTCATAACATTATATATTGGTAAATTAAATTTTATTGCCCTCTATCGTTAAAATTTTACACAAATAAATTTACTGGCAATAATGGTTATGAAAACATGTTTTTGCGCGGAAGAGCTTTGCTCGATGCAATACCTTGAAATTTATATGTATGTACCTCTACAGACCTATAAGCTTATGTCCATAGTTCACTAAACACCATTTAGCTGCCTTCCATAGAAAATGCAGGGTATATAACAAAACCAGTCCAATACAATAGTAGAGCGGTCTAGAGATTAATTTGGCGAAACCGCTGAGAGGGTTCACTACTGATGAGCCAAGCCTCTCATTCATTAAATCATATCATTGCAGTAAGGTCTGTAGAGATTTAAAAAAAAAAAAAGAAACGCATTGCCAGTAAATTTATTTGTGTAAAATTTTAACGATAGAGGGCAATAAAATTTAATTTACTAATATATAATGGTTATGAAAACATGTTTTTGCGCGGAAGAGCTTTGCTCGATGCAATACCTTGAAATTTATATGTATGTACCTCTACAGACCTATAAGCTTATGTCCATAGTTCACTAAACACCATTTAGCTGCCTTCCATAGAAAATGCAGGGTATATAACAAAACCAGTCCAATACAATAGTAGAGCGGCCTAGAGATTAATTTGGCGAAACCGCTGAGAGGGTTCACTACTGATGAGCCAAGCCCTCTCATTCATTAAATCATATCATTGCAGTAAGGTCTGTAGAGATTTAAAAAAAAGAAACGCATTGCCAGTAAATTTATTTGTGTAAAATTTTAAGGTTTAACTGTATTTATAATTTTAAAAAGAAATACTATTTTAAATAACATATATAGATATATGTGACATCCTAAATTTCTATCAAAACAACAAGCAGCGACTTCCGCGTAAACAATGGCCACTCCCTACATACCTTAGATACACCCCCAGTTTAGAATAAAAGCTGCCATTTTAAAATATGCACTCGTTGAAAAAACTTAAAGTTTCATATTTCGATGTCGCCATTCATATACTTATTTTTTTAAGAAGACCGAGGCAATTTTGTTCACACTTCGTTATCTCGTGTGTCTTCAATAAAGATCACTGTGTATCAAATATTTTTCAGAGTTTTTGTCTGAATCCCAATATACATGCGAAAAGTTACAACTTCTTCAAGTTTTGTCCATTAGTGTGGTTAAGACACTTTTATAACAGTGCGTTCACATTCCTTATAATAAATAAACAATGCACACAAAGTGTTAAGAGTTGGATTTTTCAAACAAAAATTGGCAATTTTTTTTTCAATATAAACATGATGATCTCCAGTGATGACGAATTTCTTTTTTTTTTTTGCTATTCCTAGTACACGTCGTACAGGACATGATATCATGGTGGGTAGAAGTAGGCGACTGCTTTAACTGTAAGTGCTCCACATGTCTACACATGTGAAAAGCAATTCGACTTTGCACTTTAAAATGTGCCAGAGTCCCGTTTGGTTACTTGCATTCGCTGGTGGGGTTGGACTTTTGTAAGAATCGGGGGCCATTGGAGCAATATTTTTAATCAGAAAATAAGTGCACAATGCGGGAATCGAACCCGGGTCGAAGACCAATGGTTTAGACCATCTTTCCACCGACCTCCCTTGACGAATTCCTTGACATGACTATTGTTAACAAATAGTGTATATAGGTTTCTTCTAACAAATAATAGTCCCGAGTTTTATGAAGTAGGCAGCCCTTACTAAACAATGTAAACAGGGAGGCCAGAAAAACCATATGTTAATTTCATTGATTCATTTTGTGATCGGTTTTGTTTGTGAAAATATTGACATATAAGCAACATGTGAGATAAATAAAGTCTGTGCCAGATTTCGCTTTAAGAAATTGTTGATCAGTTTTGTCCTGTTAGTTAATTCGACCTATGAGAGCGCTGTCCACCAGACATTTAACTTATTTTGTGATGAGCTGAAGCTAAGCTAAACCGTTTATACAAAGATAATCCATATACAAATTGAAAACTATTATAGACGCGTATGATTTTTTTTTTTAATTAAATAATTTATACTGCCCTTAATGCGATGGTAAAATTAATGGAAGGGCCTGGCTCATGAACCAGTAAGGGCAGTTGAAATTGTTTAATTAAAAAAAAAAAAAAGAATCATACGCGTCTATAATAGTTTCCAATTTTCATAACAGATGGCGCGCTATTGCATCATGATATAATCAATATAGGAACTAGCTTAAGCCAAAGGTGTGTTTGAGTCACAAAAAAAAAAAAGAGTTCAGATCTCTAGGAAATATTATTAGGCAACTATGAAGTGAAACAAACTTCATAATATAGCTGCGGGGCAAAATATCACTACCGCTCAAAGAATTATGACAATTTATAAGTAACAACAAAAAAGAAGCTTCCTCATATATAGGTGATTGCTATATACTCGCAAGTTCTATCAACATAATTTTAACCCGAACATGAAAACCTTAAACAAAATTTACATATTCCACTACATATATGCAAGACGTATCTCCTTGGTAGTCACGCCAATTTCGGCCAGAAGTGGCTTTGGTGCAGGCCTATTGTTAGACCATGGGTTCTGACTATGTTCCTCGTGAGTCAAGAACTTGTATGCTTTGATTTCACGAAATCTCATTAGAAAATTATGTGAATTTTTCTCAAAGAAAATTCCATTTGCAAATCTGTTAAATGCTTATTTAGTCAAATATGGACAAAAATATTTTAAAGGATTATTTCTTTTAAAAGCGCTAGAAAATCTGAATGCTATGTGGAAACGTTTTATATTAATAATATTAGTAACAATAATACACAATAATCATATATATATTTGATTTAGGTATATAGGCAAATAAAAAAGACAACATATTAACACACATTTATAACTTTAAAACAGATGACATATGTGTAAAAATTTGGAAGTTTCTAAAGTAACTGTTGATAATGTCTAGACCAGGGGTCGGCAAACTGCGGCTCACGAGCCACATGCGGCTCTTTGGATGTGAAGCTGCGGTTCTTTATATAGTTCCATACGTAAATATTATTTATGCGAGTACTATTTATTGTTGGCAAGAAAAATTTTTGTGGCTCTTTAAAATATTCGAAAATTAGTGAATTATAATTTTTGACTCTTCCGACTCAAAAGTTTGCCGACCCCTGGTCTAGATAGCTGAGGAAGCTTCCATATAATATTCTATAGAAGCATTATATACTGTACAAAGATGTTTAAAATATTGAAAAGTTCGATTGGCACGTATCCATCACATATATTCAAATAAGAATCTCTTCTCAATTTTGATAAGAGCAGAGAATAAAATCACCTTACTGGGGAACTCAACATCACGCCCTCTATAGATCATCATTCAGTCGAATTACAATTTCCTGAGGGGTGAAACCTCTCTTGTAAGAACCAATTTAAATAATGGAGAGATCAACAGAGAGAATTTTATAAATTAAATAGAAAACAATTTCCAGAAAAAAGGAATAAATTTGGGGTAAAAGATTAAAGAATGAAAAATGACAGAGCGAGGCTCAGTGGATTCGGATGCAAATGGAGCTCGGCGATTATTCAAATTTGTTTGTACGGTAGGCTCCGTTCCCAGTGTTTCTTGAACGTTGCTTGATGAGAGAAAGCACAGAAAAGCTAACGCTGGGGCAAGACTGATGTTAGGGTACTGTTCGTGTACGTTGCTTGCTTGAAGCTCAAATAGGTTAACGTAAGTATGAAATCGTACTGTAGGAGTGGCGCGTTAGTTGTGTTTACTGGACCTTACTTGTTGGAAAACCAGACAAGTAAATTCTTGAAGCAAGGTTAGTGTTTCTCGGACATTCCTTATTTATTGCCCCTCATACAAGGAACATTTATAAATCTAAAATAATATTTTGCATTGTAGTTACTTTCTGACACTATTCAGACCATTTATAATATGAATGACCGCTCAAAACATGCTTCCATGTAGCAACATCCATGAGTCAAGGCTAACGTTCTAGGTTTTCTAAAATTGGAGATGTACCAACGTGTCATTATGTACAATGTCGGAATGCTTTTTGGTATTTAACTGGCCATTGGTAAACTTCTTCACTGGATGAAGAAAAATTTCACTTATATATGTCGTCTCCATTGCTTGGAGTAAATGATTAATTCTTTCTATCGAGCTGTGTGGATGCGCTCTCTGGCCAACTTTATAAGGCTGCAATAATTTTATCCGAATTCAACTTTAGAAAAAGAGAAAAGTATATTTTTCATGATAGATTCCCTGTATTTACGCATCCCAATTTGCACCCGCGCTTATGTCTTTAGCACTTCTCCGGAAACAAAGGGGACGACCCAACAGCAGTCATGCACAGAAAACCTTCGCTGGCCCGATCTCGCCAATCGGGAGAAACAACTTCTAGTGGAGGAAGACAACGATAGCTATGTCAAAGTCGGCCTAGGGGGAAAAACTGATCGACCCTGAGGCGGCGAGCAGATCGGAAAGTCAAGAGGAGCTGCGTCCAGGCAAGCTCCAAGTCCAAGGTACAAGAGTGACGTTGACTCGGCTGGATCATACGGCGTTCCGAGCCAATTCAACAGCGGAACAGGTATTCCAATGTGTCTAACTATAATTCTGTATAGACTTTAGCCGGATACAGTTATTTCTAGCGATGGAGGAAGAACTGAGAGAGGGCATCGCATACAATGAAGGGATATGTCCTGATCGGCTTTTCAATTCTGAGAGTTTCGAGACCGAGGCTGTCACGTCATTTTTTTGCAGATAACGGTGATATCTTTGCAATTCTCCGGCCACATGAACAAGTGAGGTCCATCATCCAGAAGATGACGCAAATGCTCATTTGTTTTCACAAGGAACAGAAATTTAGCATCTGCTTCCCGCAGGAAATAAACGTCATCTCACTGGACAACCTCTGTCACGGCTACGGTGTACAACGACAACCGTGGAATCAGGTCTCACTTGCGTCACTGCGTCGATGTTGTTTTACATCGATAGCAGATTCTATAGCTGGGCAATGTCGACCTTTCCATTAGGGAAGGCCTCATTCACCTCTCATACTCCCTAAGAACGTGTGAATAAGATGTGTGGATCCTCAGCGTGACATGAATATCTCCGAAGAGTCGCTCATGAACTTGGCATGTTCAGCAGAATCCTTTGCAGTGTTTCTCGACTGAGCTGACCTCGTCGACGCTGCCACCTTTTTTTATGCTTAGCTAGAGCACACCAGGGTCGCCATCACCGAATGCCGTGTCGTCTCGCATCGTCTGGACAGAATCCTACTCCCATTAGGTTTCTGTGACCCGTAGTCACCCAATATTAAAATTCTGACTCAAATACGCGGAACACGTGCTGTTCCAGGTGAGAGAGCCGAGAGCAGCTCCTACAATACTTCTCTACATCGCTAAGCTGCTACAGTCGGTTCTGTTCGTCGGTCGAATATAGATGCCCATCGATGACATATCGAAAGACCTAGCAAATATTCTATCCCCGATGCTGTAAAACAAGCATGTCAAACTCAAATCCTAACACGGGCCAAATAAAAAAGTAATAAGATTATGTGGGTCGCAAAAAAAAGAAAACAAGTAATTAAAATTTTATAGTAACATTTATGTAGGTTTATTTAAAAAAATACTAATAAGAAAAAAGAAAGTAAAGTTAATATTTTCTCCCTGATATTTGGCATCTCTTTTCTGCTACCATCTTTCCTACTCCGGGGGAAATCTTGTTCGCAGTGATTAATTTTAAAACTGACCCAAGGTGAACGTCAGTAATTATCGATCTGATTGGAGACTTATTTCCTTTCATAAGTGAAAATGACTGCTCGCACCGATAAGTACTTCCAAACATGGACATAATTTCATATGCTAATTTTCGAGTGTTCTCAAATCTGGCTGGCAAATATTTGTAAAATTCAGAAACGCCAACTTCAATGAATTTTGCCTTTAAATCTGAATATCACTGGATATCTATTACCTCCATTTGCATATGATTAGGTACTGATTCTATATTTATCGAGAAAATCGAAGTAAACAAAGTAAACTTGCCTTCCAAAGATTTGAAATCAGAAAACCTTGTTTCAAATTCATTTCTAAGACTTAAATTTTTTTCCGCATATTTTTGATACGATGCAGTTTCACCTAAACTTGATTTGTACATGTTGCATGTCGGAAAGTGCATTAAATCTTCGTTTTTCAACTGCTTTTCCCAAAGAACTAGCTTACATTTGAATGCATTAACTTGGTCACACATGTTGGTAATGATCTGATCCTTTCCTTGCAGTTTCAAATTTAAATCCGACAAGTGTTTTGTTATGTCAACCATGAAGGAAAAATCTTGCAACCATACTTGATCAGAAAACAAAGTGATGTCTTGATTCTTGGTTATTAAAAACTGACATATTTCTTCTTTCAAGTCCCAAAATTGTTTGAGAGCCTTGGAGCATGATAGCCAACGTTTTTCGGTATAGTATGATAAACCTGAATAGTACTCCGAAAGAATATTTTCTTTAAACTTTAAGGCACACAATACTTATGGCGATGTACATACGTTATGTATGTAGGTATAATATTATCAAAACTTACGACTTATGTATGGCGACCAGTGGTTCGTTATTAATAAATAAATTATGTATAATTACAATTTTTAAAAATTAGGCTACATATTTTTATTATTATTTTTTTAAATTTATATATTTTTTAATTAAAATATATTGTCTGGTGGGCCGCAAATTTATTCGTTGTGGGCCGCATGAGGCCCGCGGGCCGCGAGTTTGACATGCTTGCTGTAAAACCATTAGCCCCGGATAAAGGACGATCTGGTTGCGGTGATATGGTCCCTCACGTCTGCCGTAGCTCAGTCCGACGGTTGCTACATCGAGAACCAGTCACTTCGGAGCCTAGAAGACGGCACTGCCCACTCCGACTATCCTTCCATGTCGGATCTCGTAACTTACGTCCGAGCCAGAACTCTCTAACCTACATCGACGACTTCGGCAACGCCAGTTCTGGAAAGCAATCAAAAGGTTTCTGCTTTGGCTACCATTTCGTCCAGGATCTTTGATAGGCTGAAGCCAACGACGACTTCCTCACCGAAGCAATTCCTTGGATATCAACGGGGAGGACTTTCTCGCCTACATCTCTCGCGATCAGATTTCAGTAAAAAAGAGGAATCGCTTTCTTCCTTAATTTAACGATCAAGCAACTTCCAGGAAGTACACCATCGGTATCATGACCCGATATTGTCCAAGCATAGTTTAATTATTCGGTACTTTTGACTGCAGTCTGTAATCATGCCTCTCACTTATCCATACTCATTTCAAAAAGTATTTTTTTTTTTATATATTGGCTGAGAAGAATTACTATTCAGATTAGGCAATATCTAGATGGGGTCGCGTGTTTTCAATAAAAAGTATTTTAGAAACGAAGGCGATAAAAACGTGGTGATTTTCTTTTATTGATAAAATACAAGCTTTCAGGCAAGAATGCCCTTCCTCAGGTTACAACTGGGCAGGAAACAAAAGTGCCAATTTTATAAGCGAAAGAAGTCGACTTCTTTCGCTTATAAAATTGGCACTTTTGTTTCCTGCCCAGTTGTAACCTGAGGAAGGGCATTCTTGCCTGAAAGCTTGTATTTTATCAATAAAAGAAAATAACCACGTTTTTATCGCCTTCGTCTCTAATATTATTGCGTGGCCACGTCATGTCTGATCCTAAAAGGTATTTTATAATGCTAGTTTTATTTATTACAACTGCGGCTAGACCCAACGGTATAATGACATCGAGCAATTTTGTCCACATTTCAGTACAGGATGGAATTCAATCTTGTGTTGTTGTACTAGTATGTATATATCTACCATGATAGCACTGATATTTCCTGAATGGTCTAGAGAGGGCCTAAGCCAAGCTTTTTTTTTTGCTTAACCCTAGTACACGTGGTACAGGCCTTGATAATCATGGTGGGTAGAAGTAGGCGACTGCTTTTACTGTAAGTGCACCACATGTCAAAAGCACCTGTGAAAAGCAGTTCGACTTTGCACTTATATATGTGCCAGAGTCCCGTTTGGTTACTTGCACTCGCTGGTGGTGTTAGACATTTTCAAAAATCGGGGGGCCATTGGAGCATTTTTTAATCAGAAAAAAAGTGCCCAATGCGGGAATCGAACCGGGGTCGTAGCGGTCGAAAACCATCGGTTTAGACCATCCTTCCACCGACCCCCAAGCCGAGCATAAAAAGAAAGACATCATTAATTGTGAAGATTTCATGGACACTTAGAAATATTTCACGGGTTGCTCAATTTATTCCCAAGGAAAACATAGCAATGTAGTCATAGAAACAAATCTAAATATATTCTTATTGACCCATGACCACCAATAAAGGTTTACTACCAAGATGGCGGGTGTTTACAACCTCGAACCCAGTAGTCATTAGGAATTAAAATAATTGTAAGAGAGTTAAAATTATAGTTGTATTTTTGCAGGCTATTATTTAATATAAAGTCGGTCAGAAACTAATATAAATAGTTATTTCGATTTTTTCAAGTATTTAAAAATAATTGAATATAAAATGAATGAATAAAACCGAGGATTTCATTTTTTCAAACGCTATATATAGAGAGAAAACAAATATAAATTAAATACATTATGTATTTTGAAAACCATTCAGCTATAAATGAAACAATGTCTAAAAAGATACAATAAGGATATTAAAATATGATATCTTCAATAAAAAGCAAAAATTCCAGAAAATTAATTCCTTCAAAATATACATTAATATGCAACATTAATAGCAAACGACCGAATAATAAATTTAGAAAAATAAATAAGTTCTGTTGGTGTTACTAAGATAATATTTTAGCTAAAATTTAGTAGCGTATTCTATTAAGGATTGTTCGGTTTCATAGAAAAATAGGAGGTCGTTTTCAGAGAACTCTAGATTAATGTTTTGCTAAATATTTATGCAATATTAAATAAAATCTAGGGGCGTTTATTGCACCAACTTAATTCGTTTTTCTTTCGTTGAATATATTAGCGATTGTCTAGAAATTATAGGAAATTAATTTCCTTTCTCTGACACATTCTTTCTTTGATTTTATTATTTTTGACCAGGAACTTTCCAAAGATTATAGATAGCCAGTTGACTGAGCGTGAAATTCATTTCCCCATTTAATTCAATTATCAGAATTAATAAATTTATGCCCACAAAGTAGGTAGATAGAATAAATTAACTTAATATTTCTTTCTTACTTTTTGTTCTTATATTTATCAATGAAACCATTTAAAGCGTTATCTAATTTATATAGCGAATATTTGTTTTCCTTTTTATACATTAAATATTGAGACGTCGTCTGCAAGAAATAGGCAATTCGAAATTTAGAAAATTCACTCCTAATATATCGCATTAATTATTTAAAACTATAAATTAATCTTTCTGTTTATTTAATAAGCTTCCGTTTTTATTCTGTAAATGTAAAGATAGGCAATAAGAAAACTTTATAAATGCACATTTAAAATATGAAAACATGAGGTTATTAAAACATAATTAAAATATGAAACGGAATATATATATATGAATAAATTGTCTTAAATTTTCTTAATGGAATATTGTGTATCTTAATGGAAATCTAATTTTTAAATTGGCGTTTCTTTGTTTCAATTTACTGTTTGTAGCATATGATAAAAGTTGGCGTCTTATTTCGCGTCATAACAAAAATTAAAACTTATCTATTGATCGTCTTCGCAAACTAGCGGACTCGGGTCAGTGACAAAGCTACAGCATATATTTTCATATTTTGGCCTTAGCCACTTTACCAGATAATCCATGGAAAATTCTGAAAATTTCATTTTTGATCCCTTGTGGATCTAGTGGAATCAAAGCCCGCCCTAGACTGACGAAGGCCAATATACGAAAGCATGGTCACCAGATGGGTCTTCTCAGTTTGACAAAGCTTTAATACCGTTTTTTTTACCGACCCAAGTCACCCTCGTTTTTGTTTTGAAATATTCAAGCAGCGACATTTCACTCTATCGGCTTAAATATTCTTGAATTTATTAGGATAAAGGTGTGTTAAGATATATTATGTAAATAAAAGACAATTCGTTGAGGGAAGAATTTTCCTCAGCGAATTGTCTTTTATTTATAATTTTACCAAAGGGATTATAATATTAATAATATATTATGATTTTATCGATAGATGGCAATTATATTTATAAATATAATTGGATAATAGAACTACGTTTAATAAGTTTTACCGCAAATGTTTGTTAAAGAAACATTTGCGATAAAACTTCTTAACGTGATTCTATAACCATAGCCGCATTATACTGTATTATAAATTAACTTTATTTAATAGTTACGAACGGAAAAATATGTCCAGGGTAACCTAGCGGACATGGCATCTGCCCGGTAATCGGAACACTGTGAGTTCGATTCCTATCCCTGGACACTTTCATTTTTCCGTTCATCATTACTCTTCACAATTCATCCTTTCATACTTCATCCCTAAGGATAGGAATGGTCGTTATTTCTCCTTAAATAATTAAAATTATGATTTTTCGTTCTGTAAAAAGAAAAATTTGCAGTAAAACTTGTTAAACCTCGTTCTATAAGCATTAGCCGCATTATATTGTATTATAATTCGATAATATAGCTTTGATATGAAACCAGATTTGCGGAAGAGCTTTGCTCGATTGCAATTTCTTGAAATTTAATGAATGTACCTCTACAGACCTATAAGCTTATGTCATAGATTCCATAAACATCGCTAAGCTGCTTTCCATAAAAATGCAGGGTATATAAGAAAATCAATCCAATACAATAGTAGAGCGGTTGGAGATTAATTTGGCGAAACCGCTGAGAGGGTTCACCACTAATGAGCCAAGCCCTATCATTTAATAACTTTTATCATTGTAGAAGGTCTGTAGAGATAAAAAGAAACACATGGACAAAAATTAATTATTGCAGATTTTATTTGTTATAGATGACAATTAAATTTATGAATATTATGTCTTTTAAACTTTTTACAATTCAGTTTTATACAGATTCGACAATCATCAGTTAACGTTCAGAGATGTGAGCGGGTTGCCATCGTCTGAATTCTCCAATCTCTCTCACAGAATCAATCCATTAGTAGATAGCAATGATTGGCTAGAAAAGATAAAATTTAATCGTTTTGCAAGATAAATTGCGTTTCGATTATTCAATAAAGTTTAGGAGGCATATTCCTACCACGTTCACATGAGCCTTTTAGATGGCAGAGCGCCATCTAGTGGAACAGAAATCAACTAAACGTTGATTTAGCCTCTTCCCCGATATAATAATATTATTAGCCTGCACCACGCTGACGAGAGCCAACAGCCCGAAACGCGTTCGTGGTTGGCTTTTCTTGATTTATTAAGAAAATGGATTGGCCAAATATTAATGAACAGGCTAAATCAACGTTTGGTTGATTTCTGTTCCACTAGATGGCGCTCAGCCATTTAAAAAGTTCATGTGAACGTGGTCAGGATATGTATTTTTTTATATTAATACCAACACCTGACCTTTTTTATTATTTCATTTTCTAATTATTTTTTCATATATATTAAGATTGTATATATTAAGATTATATATGAAAAGTTATGAATATATGTGTGTGGTACAGTTTCTTATTAATAAGAATAATTATATATTATATCTCCCGAAAGTATGGTGGTGGTGGTGTTAATCTCCATGTTTAAACCAATTGCTGAAGTCCACTTCTCTTCAATTTTGCGATGGTAGTTATAGGCCTGGGAAATAGGTCCTCTATTGTCAGTTCTGAGCATGGCAAGATATGCTCGAAAGTATGTCTGATTGAATTAATTAAAGATTGACTTCTAAATGACCTTTGAACAAATAACTATTTAAATGCTTCACATCAGTATAGTTTACTGCTCCTGTCAAGATTCTCTCTCTCGGCTGGATTCTAAAACCACCTGCTGTCTGTTGGAAGGACAATTGGAATCTCAGAAGATATCCTGAATGCTCTTTTGGAACGAGAACCTCTGCTCATAGGAATCTTCTTTGAATTACACTCATAGAAAAAACTTAAGGAAGTTGTACCTTTGCATGTATATCGGGATTCATACAATAACTCTGAAAGATTTTGATACACAGTGACCTTTATTGAAGACATATGAGATAACCAAGTGTGAACAAAATTACCTCTATCTCTTTTAAATAAACAGACCGCCATCAAAGACTTTCCACTTCCTTAAGTGATGTCAATGAGTGTAAATAGCTTGTGTTTTTATACTGGTACTAATATTTAATCAAATATCACTCTCTTAAATGTAACCAATTGTGGCTATTTGTGTGGAAAATCGAATTAATATTTTATTAACTGTTAAAAACAATGACAACTTCTAATTTTTGAAACAGTGATTAATTTTAAAATATTTTTCCCGAGAAGCTTTAAAATGATTGGTTATGTGAATCAAAAAGGGAATTATGCATTTGACAAAAAGATATAATAAATAAACCTCCCCACCTATAGAAATAAATTGTACGAGTGTTTTCAAAAAATAATAAAGTCTGATTTTCACATTTAATATAAATTCACTGGGAAGGTTTAACGATAAGTAATCAATGATGAAGTTTTTCATTATAATTGATTTTGTAGATCGGGTCACACGGCAATTAGA